>JASDQU010010770.1:197455-242495 GCA_032191745.1 Picea mariana | reverse complement strand
TATATCCAACGGAATCACATCCAACTCTACTTCATCAACAAAATTGGCAGTTATAGCGAACCTAAGTTTACACTTCCTGGTTACTTGTAACTTAGCATTATCACATATCCAACCAAGAGGGTATGGCTTAGGATGTGGACTGGTTTCCAACTTAAGTTTCTTTACAGTCTCTTCTAAAATAAGATTTGCTTGTGACCTCGAATCAAACAACGTGTCTATCTTAGTATGTTTTGAAATAACCCTTATATGAAAAAGTTCAATTCTCATTTTCTCCTGTTGAGTTACATTGACAATTGCATTACTTGAAGATCTAGTACTTGCAAAAGAATTATTACCTTGGTAACCCATTGCTGGGATCTTCGTCTCATCACCAGAATCCGAACCCAAATCTTGTAAAACAGTCGCAACAGTCTTCGACTTCCCTTTGTTGTTGTTGCCAAACTTCTTGGGTCTTCTTTCAGGATGAAGCTTCCAATAGTGGTCTTCATCATGGCCATCCTTTGAACAGTGTTTACATGTGAACTTTTCTCCTTCCTTCTTCACATCAGCATTCTTCCTGCCATTGCCTTTGAATTTCTTCTTCCCTTTGTCTCCCTAGCTGTATGTCTTCTTGAAACCTTCATGAGTAGCCTGTACACAAACTTCATCTAGATTCATGGGATTAAACATAAGTATAGTATGCCTCAAATAACTATGCAAAGCACCAATATATTTGAGCAATTTTTCCTATGAAGTCAAATCAACTCCCAAAACCAAAGCTCTTCTCCTAAACTCCTGAGTAAAACTTTGTACATTCTGTCCTTTTGCTTGTCTAAAATTCTGCCATTCCATGGTTGCCTTTTGTTTATAAGCTAATGGATAAAATTGTTTTTTAATTGCTATTATGAAATCATTCCAAGAAAGCAAAATGTTTCCATTTTTTTTCATTTCTTCTTGTGTCTTAGATTCCCACCAAATAAGTGTTGAACCATCTAATCTTAATGAAGCTAACTGAATTTTGGTTTCATCATCTTGAATCTTTTTTATTCTAGAATAGAATTCAATTTGACGTATCCAGTTATCCAACTTTTCAGTGTTAACTTCTCCATTATAAAGTGGCAACTCAAATTTTATATCAAGATTTAATGAAGGAATTTGCGAAGGAGTTTTACCATGCCCATTGGGAAGATGTTTTAAACTTGTAGAAGAAGAAGAAGAAGAAGATGATGGAGGAGGAGAGGGTGGTGGAGAAGCACCATTCCCTCCATCTCTTCCTGGAGTCTTGTCACCACCGCCTCCCTTATGCATTGAAGGGTTAGAGCCTTCACCCTGCGATATCATGTTCCGTTCCATTATGACCTTCATCATATCTCTCAACTGTATGATAGTCTACCTGAAGTCTTCTTCTTTATTCAGAACACGTTCATGATCTTCTGCATGTGCCATGCTTAGTGAATGTCTCTCTACAACTTGCGGTGAATGAAACTGCTTCCTCCTTGTTGGATAAGAACTTGGCTCCACAAGTTGACCTTCTCCTCTTGTGAGTTTCAACCTTGTGAGCATCAGAAACAAAACTTACAAACAATCAAGTCTTCAAAACCAATGCTCTGATACCAACTTGATCTAAAAATTGAAGAAGACTTGAAAAACTTGAATAATTATTGCAAGTGAAATGTTATGTGTTTAAAGCAACAGGATCAATTTGCAACACATAAATTAAGGATTACTTATGCAAAATACACATAAACAACAACATACAAATTGAACATAAACACATGTGCACAACAATTGATAAAGGAGTTCACCCCTCTTATGGGCTACATCTCTTGGTCCAAATTCCAATGGATCATTATTATTAATTGCTCAAAAGTGCTCAAAAACATATCTTACAATGCTCAAACTGACAAACTGACTGCTCCAATGGCTTCCCAGCGTCCCAAAACCCCTGTCTGGGCTCTTTCGGCACCTCAATCGGTCGAAAATGAGAAAGATAGGCCTCCTGGAAGTCTCCCTCTTCAAGCTCGTTGTCTTTGGTTCTACAATTCGCACCCCCTTCTCTTGAACCTGGCTCACACGTGTTTTAAAGCGCAAAAACCTGGCACCGGGCGCAACCACGCCAATGGTGCAAATCGTAGAACGGTTAAGGTGCCTCCAGCCCCTAACTGCCTCGGCCCCCGGGCATGTGGCGCATAGGACCGTGCACAAGGCATAAAGGTGGTTAATAGTTACAACCGTTGGAACTCCCACGCATGTTTAAACCATTGGTTAAAACCCACGGGTTATGTTTCAAACCCCGCGTTCACATATTATAACCGCACACACATATATACCACCGGTTACATATTACAATACATGCCATTTGAAACCCCGCACATATGTTTTATAACATATGGTTATATGTTATGGTTTGGAACTATGGGTCGGGGCTAAGCCCCGACCCGCCCCCTTTCCATTTATTACATTACACTAACTTAAATATATACGCATAAACATATATAACAAGGAACAATGGCGGGAAAGTTGGTTAGCGGAGGCTTTGTAAGATTTGCGTTATGGGAGGTCCAGGGGTCGAACCCCGTGGACTCCCAATACAATTTTTACATATGAAACAATGACCAAAGAATGAGCGACATGTGGTGCCCTCAGGTTGGGCCACGTGTCCTCATACTATTCACCCATAACGGATACGTGTCAACATGTTACTCGCCAACATCAACCAAAGAAAATGTGCCACGTCACCCACCTGCCATGTCACCGTACGGATGGTACGGCCCTACCACGTCACCGTACAGACTGTATGGACAGGTACAGTCAACATCCAAAAATTTTGCCTGTTTGGCTTGGCGGACAGATCACGATATCTTCTCCATACGAACTTCGTTTGAGAAAGTAAATATACTGCCAGAATAAGGAAGACGAGACGAACGCAATGGAATTATTTTCATCGCATTCTGAGCACTTTGTAAATTGAGCAAAATTTGATCCCCTGATCACTAACAATTTTGGCAATATACTATTTTTAGCAGTTTTAATTTCTGGGGCCATTTTGAGGGCCTAAATGAAGGTTTTCTGGGATCAAGATCTTCAACGTTAGCTGAAGGAATGATTGAGCCACCAAAATTAATCTCCTCAATGATACCTCTCCAACGGGATATCACACGCCTAAAATGGAGATTGTATGCAAAATTTACGACCCCGAGAAGTTGATGTACTAACTTACCCAAACGGGGCCCACATGACTTTTGGTGCTTCAACTCCTAGGGTAACGTTTTTGGTGTCTAGGGTTTTTGGTGTCTAGGGTTTTTGGCATTCTTGCTTATTGTAAAAAGGCCTTCAGAGCCTCATTGTAATCTTCTTCTTGCGAATGCGCGCTGCCGTCACATCTTTTCTCAGAGATAAGGCACCACCATTACAGGAAGCTTGTTTTCGCTGCATTTTATAGTTTCATCTTATTTCGTTATTGAATAGAAAACCAATTTTACTGTATCTTTGTTATTTTGTGTTAAGAACCTGTTAATAATCTATATTCATTTCGTTCTACTCGCAAAATCTGGATTAGTTGTATCAGAGCGGTCTGCTTCTTGTCGTCTTAATGCATGTCCCCAACGAGGTCAGAGTACAAAGAGTTGGGTCTCGAGCGTGTTTCTCTTGAGGACATAAGCTCTCACACGCCCAAGAGACCTACCATGGTAGGAGAAAATAAAGATGATGGGACAAGAGATCCTTTCAAACTGTTGATTGAGGAAGCCCTCACACAACAGAGGAACGAGATGATGGATAGTTTCGCGCAAATCCTTCAGCGGCTACCAAGAGGCGATGCATCTTCTTCGAACAGAGGCACCGCCCCCTTCAAGGTACAAATAAACTTTGATATTCCTATCTTTGAAGGTCATATAGACGCAGATGTTGTAGACAAGTGGTTGAATCTACTAGAAGGGTATTTTTTTGTCCATATCTTTTCAAATAGAGAAAAGATTACTTTTGCGCTCCTCAAAGCCGTTCCCCATGTCAAAGATTGGTGGGAAAATTTATGTGAGCAAAAGGAAATAGATAAAAACTCATTATTTTTAGCCACGACCACCTGGAAATCCTTTAGGGATGCTATTAAGGAACAATACTACCCTGTTGGAAGTTATGATGACCTGTATACCAAATGGACCACACTGCAGAAAGAAAGAGACCAAGCAGTGCCAGATTTCACAAATATCTTCCATACCTTGTGCACCAATTTGGGTATCAAAGATTCAGAGAGACATATGGTGCTCAAGTATCACGATGCTCTACATAGATACATCCATAATGAAATGGAATTTCTGGACATCTCATCCTTGGGTGCGGCCTACCGATATGCCATCAAGATCGAGCAGAAGCTCAAACAAAAGACGTGACAATTTGGGCCTGGAACCCATCACAAGAAAAACCAGGAAAGGGTGGCCCCAACCCACCGAACAAAGGACAAAGAAAATATGGACAGTATCAGGACAACCAATCCAAGCTGCAAGAAAAGAAGGACACTAGAATGACAAAGAAAGATACTGGGAAGTGGTGTGACTTCCATAAGAGCCCTTGGCATAACACTACTGACTGTCGATCAAAGTAGTCATTGGTGGCTGAAGTGAAAGCCTCTGAATCAGATGAGGATTATGACTCTGAGACAGAACTAGAAAGAGGAAGATGGATCATTGACGCAGAACCTAATGCCACCGTTGCTACCACCAAGCTTCAACTTGGTGAACCAGACGAGCCAGAAGAAGGAGAGCACCTCTTCCATTCACAGATGTGGGTAAAAGGCACCTCACTGCACTTCATCATTGATAGCAGTAGCCAGAAGAAACTCATCTTAGTAGAGGTCATCAAGCAGCTGGCCCTGCCAACAACACCACACCCACAACACTACACCATTGGATGGCTCCAACAAGGAAGCGATCTCTGCATCAACCAACATTGTCGACTGTCGTATGGTATCAAGCCCTTCAAAGATGAGGTATTGTGTGAGGTTTCTCCTCTCGAAGTTTTTGATGTTCTTTTGGGCCAACCTTATTTATGGAAACATCATGCTGTATATGAGTCTAGGCCTCGTAGTGTTATTATTACATTGAACATGAAATTATACAGGATACCCGAGGCAGTCCCACCTAGTGCTATTTCCTTGATCTCTGCTAAGCAATGCAGGAAGGTCATCTCTTAGATGAGGAAGTTTGTCTTCTTCGTTATTCGCTCTCATAATAAGTGAAAGATCACAGCCACATACAGGGTCTCTACGGTCAACCTCTCCACACAACATAAGCAAGTAGATAAGGTCATGGAATAATACTCGGATATCTTCTCCTCACCTACAAGGGTACCTCTGAACTCGCAGGTCAGGTACCCCATCGATCTGACCCCTGACACGTCGCTACCCAATGGGCCAGTCTATCGTCGCTCTTTGTTAGAGAATGAGGAGATCAAGAAACAGATCCAAGAACTACTCCACAATTGGCACATCCTCCCCAACTCATCACCTTGCGGGAGCCCAATCATGCTGGTACAGAAGAAAGATGGAACCTAGTGAATCTATATTGATTACCGAGCTCTGAATAAAATCACAGTTAGAAACCGATACCCGATTCCCCAAATCAATGACCTCTTTGATCAACTAACGGTGGCCAAATACTTCAGTAAGATTGATCTGAAGTCTGGCTACCACCAGGTCCTGATAGAATAGACAGACGTATGGAAGACCTCCTTCAACTCAAAGGAAGGCCTTTTTGAATGGTTTTCATGTCCTTTGGTTTGAAAAATGCTCCAACCACTTTCATGAGGATGATGGATGATATCCTATGACCATTCACCAATACTTTTGTAGTGGTGTATTTGGATGACATTCTAATTTACAACAATACTTGGGTCAAACACTTGTAGCATATTCAACAGGTTCTGCACACCCTACGATAGCACAAGCTATATGCCAACTTGGAAAAATTCTCCTTCGACATGGACAAGGTCCATTGCCTAGGCTACATCATTGATCATGATGGTGTACATGTGGATCTAGCCAAGATCCAAGTCATCCGTGACTGGCCAGCCCCAACAACACTCACTGAGCTTCAGAGCTTCTTGGGCCTTGCCAATTTCTATCGTAGGTTCATGTTGAGATTCTCTCATATTGCATGGGCCCTCAACCAAATAAACAGGGGTGGCAGTAAGGAAAAATTTGCGTGGGGCCAGTCCCAACAACAAGCGTTTGATGATTTGAAGAAGCGCTTGTGCTCAACCACAGTACTTTCACTACCAGACCTGAAGCATCCCTTTAATATCGAGACAGATGCTTCAGACTATGCTGTGGGCGCTGTTCTCACTCAGCACGGCCACCCCGTGGCCTATAATAGTGAGACACTGTCAGATATTGTTCGTAAGTACCCTACTTACGACAAAGAAATGTACTCCATTGTGCAAGCATGGTTCCAGTGGAGACATTACATTCTTGGGAAGGAGATAGTCATCCACACTGATCATAAGCCACTACAGTTCATGCAGACACAGGGAAAATTGCAAAATGATCGCCATCAAAAGAGGTCCACATACTTGCAACAATTCCACCTCAACATCAAGTATAAAACAGGAAGCACCAATTGAGTCACTGAATACCTCAACAGACCACCAGTCGTGACACTCACCATGGTTCTATACTCTTGTGGCCATGAGACATATGGATGGCCCCAACTCTATGAGATAGACCCTAACTTCACCACCACCTACCAAATGTTGGGTGCAAACGTAGTTGTCGATAATTTCCATCTTCAGGATGGGTTGTTGTGTCAGTTGGGCCATATCTTTGTTCCATCAAGTGAGCGAGCGAAGATGATATGGGAAGCCCACTACAGTCTGGTGGTAGGACACTTCGACGTCGAAAAGACATTGGTGATGCTATAGAAACATTTCTACTAGCCAAAACTTTGACAGGAGGTCAGCAAGTATATCAGGTCCTGCACTTCCTATGCTATTGCCAAACCGACCACTAAGAAACAGGGCCTGTACACCCCTCTTCGTACTCCTGACAGGCCATGGGAATCCATCTCAATGGACTACATGTCGGGCCTCCCATCCACTAAGCAGGGAAATGACTGTGTTTTTGTGGTTGTTGATCGCTTTTCTAAGATGGTGATTCTGGTTGCCTGCAAGAAGAGCATCATAGCAGAGGCCACTGCCAAGCTCTTCTTTGAACGAGTCTGGGTACATTTTGGAATCCCACAAACCATTGTCTTAGATTGGGATAGTTGATTTCTTAGCACATTTTGGCTGAGCCTCTCGTCACTGCTGGACACCAAGCTCACCAAATCCACGACCTTCCACCCCCATATAGATGGCCAAACCGAGATTGTAAATCGAATGATTGTGAATATTCTTCACATGTATAATTCAAAGCAACCTCGCACATGGGATGAGAGCCTTCCCTATGTCCAACATAGCTACAATTGAGCCCTGCATAGCTCAACTGGACATAACCCCTTTCAAGTGGGGTTGGGATTCCAACCATTGGGTCCCATAGATGTTGCACTTCCCCTTGCAGTCACCTCGACCAACTCATATCCTACTCCAACTGAAGCTAACAAAGCCACCCGATTCATTGAGCAGATCTAGCACATCCTCCAATAGGTTCAAGATATCTTACAAAAGTCCAATGACAAGTACAACAGTGCCATGATCAACATCATGTGCCACATAAGTTTCAGGTGGGCGACAAGGTTTGGTTGCACTTGTAGAAAGAATGCCTTACAGAACCCCATTGGAATATTCTCCCACTCCGTTATGGGCTGTACACTATCACAAAGGCCATGGGGGATAATTCTTTTGAGCTCAACATTCTTCCTTTCCTTGGCCTACACCCAGTGTTCAACGTGGATCTCCTTCACCCTTATTTCCCACCATTATTGGACACCTCAGAAGTAGCAGAAAAGATGACACCAACAGATCTCAACCCCGACTGCATACAACATGCATCTAATGATTAGATTTTGGACAGACAGATCAAGGGCACTCGACAACAAAGGATCCAACCTTATCGAGTCGTCAATGTAGGGTAGCTCCTGCACCAAGGCAAGTGGCTCACCCGGGGCCAAATTCAGTAGAAATTTCCTCATCTGATGGGGGACCTCAACGCAATGGAGACCATTTCTTTCTAAAGGGGGAGTACTGATCCATATGGATATCGATGGCCACCCACCTTTTCCAACTGGCTCAAAATAGTTTTCTGACAATTTTGGCAATTTACTATTTTTAGCAGTTTTAACTTCTAGGGCAATTATGAGGGCCTAAATGAAGGTTTTTCTGGATTTATCTCCTCAATGATAACCAAATGCATGATTTATCCCCTAAAATGAATCTCCTCGACGATACCTTTCCAATGGGCTATCACACGCCTAAAACGAAGACCGTATGAAAAAGTTACGACCCTAGGAAGTTGATGTACTAACTTACCCAAACGGGGCCCACATGACTTTTGGCGCTTCATCTCTTAGGGTTAGGTTTTTGGATGTATAGTGTTTTTGGAATTCTTTATTATTTTAAAAAGTCCTTTAGAGCCTCATTTTAACCTTCTTCTTGCGAATGCGTGCTTTCGTCACATCTCTTCTCAGAGATAAGCCGCCACCATTCCAGCTTGTTTTCGCTGCATTTTATAGTTTCAACTTATTTCGTTATTGAATAGAAAGCCAGTTTTAMTGTATCTCTATTATTTTGTGTTAAGCACCTGTTAATAATCTGTATTCATTTCATTCTGCTCGTAAAATCAGGATCAATTTCTTCATACTTTGTACCAATGCATACAATTCCTTATGATATGTTCGACAGTTAATCAAAGCCCGAGTAAAAGTCTCAGAATGATAACATATAGGTTTACCTCGTTGCATCAAGACTGCTCCCATGGAATATTCTCTTTCATCAATTTGAATCTCAAATGGTTGTTGTAGATCTGGTAGGTCCAAAACTTGTTTGGTGCTTATCTTTTCCTTCAATGTCTCGAAGGCTTTCTGCTGCTTGCCTCCCCATTGAAAGAATTGTATAATACTTGTTAATGCATGTAGATAAGCTATTATGAAAGATAAATTAGAAATGAATTTCCTCCAGTATTGTACTTCTCCTAAGAAGCTCCCAACTTATGTGACAATAGTTGGCTTGGTCCATTTCAGAATGACTTCTAATTTTGCAGGTTCTATGTTTAGTTGACCATTCCCTACAATGTAACCCAATTATACTAGATATTTTTTTCCAAATTCACATTTAGACATTTTGATATACAAMTTCTCCTTATTCAAGAGTTCAAAGACTATCTTGACATTCTTTACATGATCTTCCCATATTTGACTAAATATCAATATATCATCTAATTAGATGATAAAAAAATCATCTATGTAAGGTCTGAACACATCATTCATTACCCCCATGAATGTCRTAGGTGCATTGCATAACCATTCGAACAATCCCTACTTTGTCTTGAAAGCAGTTTTCCATATGTCACTTTCTACAATTTTGATATGATGGTAACCACTTCTCAATTCCAATTTAGTGAAATAAACAACAAGCTTTAATTGATCCAATAAGTCATCAATTATGGGAAGAGGATAATGATTCTTTACTGTAATATTTATTAGGGCTCAGAAGTCAATAAACATCCTCCACGTGCCATATTTCTTTGGAACTAATACAATAGGAGAAACACACGAAGATGAGCTTGTCCTGATTATTCCTTTATCGAGCAACTCTTGAACTTGCTTCTTTATTTTTGCATTCTTGATCTCTGATGACCTATACATTCCAATATTAGGAAGAGGAGCATATTTTTGCAAATAAATTTCATGTTCAACCTTCCTCTTAGGAGGAAACCTTTTAGGTTCCTGAAAGAAATCATCATAATTAGATATTATTTTGACCAACTCATGTTTATCATCTGTATCACAACCTGATAATGCATATGTTATATCTTCTTCTTTTTGTTTCACTATCATGAGAAAAAAATATTTAATTGTTCTCACAAGTCTCTTCATTTTCCCTATGCTCACTAAAGAAACATTCGTTTTGATATGATGATCTCTCACATTATACTCAACCTCGTTCTTGAAAATATGATACTTATTCTCTTTGCAGTAGAATATGGCCTTCTTTTCAAATAGATATGGACTACCCAAGACAATGCCACAAATTTCAAGAGGCACAACATCTAACTCAACCTCGTCGAAGAACTTAGTTGTAATTGCAAATATGATCTTACACTATTTCATCACATGAAACTTAGCATCTTCACATGCCCAACCTAATGGATATGGCTTTTTGTGCGATGTTGTCTTCAAACCCAACTTTCTAAACATTGCTTTAGATATTAATTTAACTTGAGATATACTATCAAATAAAGTATCCACATTTGTATGCTTGACTATAACTCTGACATGGAAAAGTTCCCTTCTCTTCTTTTGATTGATATCACTTTTCAATTTGGTGGATTGAACTGAAGAATTAGAATTGATAGTTGATATAACTTTTCTTCCTATTTCCATGATCTTAGATTCATCTCCTGAATCTGACCCTAGATCCTGTCAAGCTGATGCAACAGTCTCCTGCTTCCCTTTATCCTTGAAATTTTTCAGTCGTAATTCTAGATGTAGCTTCCAACATTGTGATTCCTCATGTCCCATTTTCTTACAGTGGGAATGTGTTGGCATGTATTCATCTTGCTTTACTGTAGCTAACTTCTTACTTCTCCATTTACCTTACGGTTTCTTCATGAACTTGTATGGCTTCTTATCTTCGATCACATGCTTACCCTTACTAGCCTCCAGATGGGTAGCTTGTACTAACACCTTATCAATATTAGTAAGTTCAAACATTAAAACAATGTGTCGAAGGTATGAGTGCATGCCACCAAATACTTTAGAAAGGTTTCATGGATATACAATGAAATTCCTAAGGACAATTCCTTCTTTTTGAATTCCTGTGTATATGCTTGAATATTTTGGCATTTACCCTACCTTATATGCTTCCATTATATCATTGTCATTTGCATATAATCTAGTGGATATAATTGCTTTCTTATGGAATCGTTAAATTTATCCCAAGAAGAGATTACTTTACCCTTTTGAGCAAGATCAACCTGTATCTTACTCTCCCACCATATTAAGGTTGTGCCACTTAGTCAAAGAGAAAATAATTGTATTTTTGTAGTGTCGTCCACGATCTTTTGAACTCTGAAATATACCTCTATTTGCTTGAACCAATTGTCCAATTTATTGGCATTCAATTCTCCATCATATATCGACAATTGAAACTTGAAATCCAATTTTAATAAAGGAAAATTATGATAAAATTTCTTAGAAGACTTCTTTTTATGTGAAGAATGTTTACTTCCCTTAGAAGAAGACGATGATTAGGATGATGGTGAGGAGGGTTCTGAAGGACCACCTTTATTACCTCCAACTTCCTCTTTGAATGGTTCAACTTGATCTAATGCACCTTCCTCCTTGTCATTGGAAAGATATCACCGATATATACACATTGATGACATTTTTGAGAGAATTTGGGATGTTGATTTTGATCGTTTTCGAATCCTTCTAGACCTTTGTGAGCATTCCAAATCCTGCTAGACCTCTATGGGTATTCCTGGATCCTCCTAGATCATTACAGGAGTAGGTTCGTAGGGCCACCTCATTTATCTGACTACTTCATCCTTGAGATGCTAGTAGGGGAATCCCTTGATCCTTATCTGTAACCTTGACCTTGATCCTTACTAGGCTTCCCCTTATCAAGAAGCGACTTACCTTGGTTTAAAATTCTCTTGAGATATGAAGCTCCCAAGTATGTCACATGCACTTTTCCCACATGCCTGTCCCCAAGTCTCTTTAGATTGATCTCCATCGAAATCCTTTTTCGGTCTTCCCTCTCTTCGAAAACCCAGGCCTAAGACCCATTGAGTGTCACAAATGTAAGTGTTTTTCATGTAATTTACTAATGTATGTTCGCTATTTGTCATATTTGTATCATTCACAATGGTATGGCGTAAGGACATTTTCCTTGATATGGTTGTATTCCCACTCCTCATGATTTTAGTAGGTCCACCCCCAGAGATGTTCATCTTGAATATATTGAATTGTGTCATGCGTCTGATTGGCGCTGATCTCCTTTCACCATTCGTCATTACTTGTGACGTTGATTCATCGCAGGAAGTGTTGTCTTCTTCCCCTTCATTGATTTCCATTCATCGCAGTTGAATCAAAGTGTTCTTGATCTCCTTATGACCTAACTACCCTCCTTGATGCATGGTTTCTCAAAACCTACCTGATATGACTTATTCCTAATTTAGGCCGCTAGATGTGGAACCATGCCTAGCGGAACCCTGACCAGTGGAACCATGATGGGCATGGAACCCTAACTTGTGTGTAATTCAACTTATTTTCCTAATTTGTATCTTTATTTTTGTATATGTTTTGTATTTTGTATTTTCTTTTTCTTTTTATTATATTTTATTTTTGTAATTATTTATTCTCATTTTACCCTTGGTTTTGGAAAAACCACGTGGTTTATTTGTACATAGTATTTACTGATCATTCCCCCCCATGGTTTTCCCTAAGTGACTTTCAACCTGTGTTGGCGAAATCCCTGAGTCCTATGACCCTTGGATAGTACCTAGCTTAGAATAATTTCTTCGTTATGGCGACCAAAAGCCTTTAAGTATGGTCGAATTAGTCTATCAAGCTATTCAATTGACATCTTCTTCTCCTTCTTCCCTCTTTGATACGTCTCTCGATCCATTTCACACAATATTTTCAACTGATGAAATGATCACAGAAATTATGTATGTGGAAGAAACACCTTGGGATGATGGACATCATCATTCCATCCTCTTCCTTGAGTATGAGACTATCAAGAGTTATCAACGGATTTTGAATCCGTCCTCTATGTTTAATGTTTCCCCAATTACTGAACCAACACGCGATGTTTTGTATGAAGGGAACTTGGGAAATATTTCACCCACCATCCCTCTAGATATTTCAATTAATCCTGGAGCTGAGGAAAATGTTCATATAGGTGCCTCATGTTCTCCCGATGAGATCCAAACTTACATGGCCCTTTTCCAAGAATTTCGTGACGTTTTTGCATGGAGTTATGAAGAGATGCCTGGAATTGATCCAGATATTGTTGTACATGAAATTAAGACATACCCTGACGCTAAACTTGTTCAACAATGACTTCGCCTATTTCATCCATGAAAAGTTGTTGTGATAAAACTTGAAGTTGAAAAAATTCTTAAAACTGGTTTTGTCTACCATGTGGCGTTGACTGATTCAGTGTCCAATCTTGTTTTGGTTATGAAGAAACAAGGGACGATCCATGTTTGTGTTGATTATAGGGATATTAACAATGCTTGTCCTAAAGATAATTATCCAACCCCTTTTTTCAACCAAACCGTTGATGATTGTGCCGGAAGTGAAATCTTCTCTTTGATGGATGGATTTTTCGGCTATAATCAAATCAATATTTACCCGTGGATCATCACAAGACCTATTTTATTTTCCCTTGGGGTACCTTTTCATACTGTAAACTCTCTTTCAGTCTCAAGAATGCTGGTGCAACTTTTCAGTGCACTATGTCTTATTCCTTTCATGATATTAAGCATATCATACAACCTTACCTAGATGATTTACCGACGCATTCCATGTGTCGTCAAGATCACCTAACACACTTACGAGCCATTTTCCTCCAATGTCGATATTACCGCATACAATTGAATCCACATAAATGTGTTTTTTGTGTGGAGTCTGGAAGACTTCTAGGATTTATTGTTTCCATGTATGGGATCAGGGTGGATCCTTTGAAGGTGGAAGCTATTATCAATTTGCCTCCTCCTTTTACCTTACGCCAACTCCAAATTTTGCAAGGGAAGGAAAAATTTCTATGACGATTCATTCCCAATTATGCCAAACTAACGAAAGGTTTTGCTCAAATTCTTAAGAAGGGTCATGATCTTGTATGGGACGACACTGCCAACAAATCCTTTGAATCTTTGAAACTTGCATTAACCCACACACCACTCTTATTTCCCCCCGATTATAGTCAAGATTATTTCTTATATTTGGCTACTTCAGATCATAAGATAGCCATGGTTATATTCCAAGAGGATTATTCACACGATGAACATGTCATTTACTATTTAAGTCGGAGTCTTATGACCACCAAAATCAAATACATGGATGTGGAGAAATTGGCCTTGGCGGTTGTTCAAGTTGTCCAACGTTTTCGTCACTATATCTTATTTCTTGAAACCACGATTTTTTCCGATTGCAACCCTATGCAACATATTATTACATGCAAATTGCTAGGGGGGAAATACTCCAAATGGATAGTGATTCTCTAGGAGTTTGATTGAGAGTTTGAGAGAGCGAAGTCAAAGAAATATTTGGTCTTTGTTGAGTTGGTATGTGACCTTCCCTCCGTTGAGACATAAAATGTGGCAGGAAATTCTTTTCCTAATGAATCTCTCTTTCTAATAAGATCAGATGATATCTGGTATGGAGACATTATCATTTATCTCCAAACCCAAAATTTTCGGCCTGATATATCTCATATAGATCATCATCCTATTAGGTATCAATCCTCTCAATATATTATTCTTGGTGATACCCTTTAATGTCGTGTTAGTGACTCCGTGTTTCGACGATGTTTGAAATATCATGAAGTTGAGAAAGCACTAAATGAATATCATTCTGGAGAATGTGGTGGTCATATGTCTGGGTAGTCCACTTCCCAAAAGATCCTATGAGCTAGTTACTTCTAGCCTTCACTTTTTAAAGATTGCATTCTTCCAGTTCATAAATGCCACACTTGTCAAAACTATAATAATAAGATTCGATCTCATCCTTCTCCACTTTATCCTATAGTTTCTGTGGTTCCATTCACTAAATGGAGAATTTACTTCATGACATGTAATCCTCACTTGACTGGGGGACATGGATACATCATTGTAGCTATGGATTATTTCACTAAATGGGCCAAGGCGATGCCTACATTTGATAACATCAGGAAAAATGCAGCATTGTTCATATTCAATCATATCATCACTAGGTTTGGTGTCCCTAAAGCCATTTTCACCGACCATGTCACCCATTTTCACAATTTTACGATGTTTGAGATTACCGATAAATTAGGTATACGACATGAAAAATCAACCCCTTATTATCCACAAGACAATGGCCAAGTTGAAGCAAACAACAAATTTTTAACTACTATAATTCGATGGATGATAGGGATTCACAAGTCAAGATGACACACAATGATTTTTTCGACATTATGGGCCTATCGGATGTTAGTTAAATATTCTATAGGGTTCACACCTTTCTAGTTAGTGTATGGTATCAAAGTCATTTTTCCGATTGAATGTAAAATCCTGTCTTTAAAACTAGCTGTCGAACTTCTCCCCAACACCACAGCTAAAGAAGAATGTCTCTTGTATATAATGTAATTAGATGAGACTCGTCATGATGTTGCGTTAGCAATAGAAACCTAGAAGAAACACGTCAGGGATCAATACGACAAACATGTTAAACCTGATTTTTTTTCTGAAGGCAATTTGGTTCTTCTGTATGACCAAGATCGTGATTTGTTGGGGGCAGATAAATTCGAGCCCATGTGGCGTGGCCCTTACATCGTTAAATGAGTGTTGGAGAAATGGGCTTATGAGCTGGTTGATTACGATGGAATTCATTTGGGTGAACCGAGAAATGGGATTTACCTAAAGAAGTACTATGCTTAAAAAYGTTTTGCATGAGTTCTTTGTAATTTAGTGTATTATACTCTAGTGTGCTTTGTTAGAGAAACAGGACCACGGAGCAATAAAATAAAACAAATGCGGAAAAAAAACAAAGAAGATACACAATACAATAGAGACACATATTTATGTGGTTCACCYAGTGTGGGCTATGTCCACTAGAGAAATTGCCAGGTCTTTCCTTTATTATTATCCAGCAAATGAAGGGATACAACCTACAACAAAACTCGTTGTAACTTCCTCTTATTTTTCTCACAGTCTCCTCTCTCAGAATACAATACTTATCATAATTCATAGTCACAATAAATTTCACTAATAACATAGGGTTGCCTTCTAGGGAAAAAAAACCTAACATAATTTCTACCATTAGATCTACGACCTTATAATGAACGCTCTAGATTTACAATGAAATTACAATATACATTTACAAGGCAATTTTTCCTTCGGGGGATGCTTCCCTCGAACCCCCACTAGGGGTCCACTTGTCCCCGAATCCCCCAGTTGGGGGGATTTCCCCCCCAGACCCCGCAGAGGGGGTACCCTCCCTCTGCACTCCCCCACATGGAAGAGTGTACATACTTCTAGGGTGTAAATTCTTCATGGGGTATAAACATGGATAAAAGAAAGGACCTCTGAATCAGGAACATAATCGGGCTCCACAACCAACATGTTTTTTGTTGTTTCTTTTTTTGCGCTCAAGCTACTTACCTTGCCCTATGCTTGGTTTCCATATGTTGACGTTCTCACTGCCCTAAATTGGATTTGTTTATGGTGCAAGTCACAGTACTCAAAATCTAGCATCTGTTGCATGGGCAATCTATGCACCCACGAACAAGTTGACCAATCTACACAGTATTTTCCTTGGTCGTGCAACTAATAATATTATGTAATACAATGCGGTTATTGATTTTTTAACTGATACCATTTAATTTGGAATCCATCATCTAATTGTACGTCTTGATTTGCAACTAGTGGTGTTGCAATTAAGAAATGTTTATTCCATCCGAAGTCCTACACTATTATAGGTATAGTTGAGAATTTGCCTCTTGGAAAGAAATTTTGATTACATCGAATATCAACACATTCCTAGATATCTAAACACATTAACAAATGAATTAGCCAATTATGTTTTAGATAGACATTTGTGCCATTTATAAATCCAAACACACATGTAAAGACAAGTAAGCCGGTAGAAGTTTTGTATTATAACGTCAAAAGTTACAAAAAAGTGTGTCTTGAGACCAAAATTTTGAAGCACATGGCTTCATATACATATGAATCATGGATGTTTCTCATGATAACAAACCACTGCCCGTGCTACACGACGGAGTAGTCGACCAATGGATGTTGAAACACCAACAATATGGTGTTGGTAGCCTCGAGGTAACTCATCCGGAATGATATCAGGGATATGCATAGTCAACCCCTCAAGGTTGTGTTCAATCTCCTCGATATCCTCAGATGTTACTCATCGACCTGCCACTACACCTATCTCTCCATGCCTATGGATTGGAGATGATCCTGGAGGCATGAAAGGCGCCACATCTGCATTGTTGAGATCTATTGATTAGTCTTGGATACATAACATAAAAATTTCATAATTAAAATACCAAAAATAACATATAATGAAAAATACTTTTCACTTATCTCTCCCCATTGTGAACCCTTGGGTAGTTCCAAGTTGGGATCACCATGGAAATCCATCCCAACATATGCATAATCCTCGATCATGACGACTTGATCTCTCATCCACTGGAAGATGACAAGACCATATGTAACGGTTGGCATGCCACCATGGCGTGCCATAAAGTCTACCCACATATTCATCCAAGGATCCTGTGGAGAAGGTACACCCAAATCCACATGCTGTAGGTGCAAAACTAGGACCCTCTCTAGGAAAAAGGATACCAAAATCGATCCATATCCGAATTGTTTCAATCGACCTGTCCTTCACTTTATTAATTGTTTCTTCAATTTTTTTAGGAGGCCCTCACACCAGTCGAATACTCATGGCTCCATGCACTCGATAACGTACTGGAAATGGCTTTGCATAGCCATATGTGGAGCTGCACTCCCTGCCACACGAGTGATATTATAGAGAATGGTACTCAATGATAAATCCTCAACATATTTGATGCAACCTTTCCACTATTATTCTCTATACCAACTACACAGTGATGTGCTACATAATAATCTATAGGTTCACCTCCTCCTCTTCTTCCCAATAGTGACACTCGATACCCACAAAGAGATAATCCAGTCAAAAAATAGATGTCATCAATCTCTAGAGTGAGTGTATGAACCCTGACATGAAATAATTGTTCGTTTACGTCCCACATTCAGACTAAGTGCTCCAATAGAACCAATTGGGCTCTCAAGCCCTGTAGTTTGAAAAACTTAAGCAAGTCGCACTCCTGGAGTGCCATGACACTGGTGGGATCATTCCTGACAATGTAATATTCCTCTTCATGCTCCCTTTCCTGTCATTCAAGAATGATGAACTGTGGAAAATCTGCCAAACAACAATAAAAGATGAATTAGTTCATCAAAAATAAAAAAATTGGAGGTTTCCCTAGTTCTTTCTCTCTTTTTATTTTTTTATTTGTGGTCGTTACGGGGGAAAAGGTTACCACAGTGCAGTGTCGTCACACCCCAACAGTTAACCCCCTGTGACTATCCTAGATCGTCGCAGTTCCTGATATGGAGGCGCTATATCCATTGGAAATTCACATATAAACTCAAAATTTAACCATTAAAACTGAAAAAAATTGCTATAGAAAGAGAGAGGGGAGGAAGAGAACCTACCTCACGGAAACGGCTCGAGAAATCATCCATGGAGCACTCCAGAATCGTCACCTGAAAATCAGGGGGTTTTGGCACTAGTTTGGTGAAAATACAAATGAAATGGTAAAATGAACTTGTTTTGACCTATTTAACTTATTTTTACCATTTTAACTTAAAATTAAATTATTTTTTAAATATTTCCACCTATGTCAAAAATCTAATGAACTTTTCAAAGTGTCAATATTGAAGGATAGGGATCTGGTGACTGGAATTTTGATATGGATCACTCCTTTTTGGTTGTTTTTGCATGTTTTTATGATGTATATATGATTTTAGGTTTTTTCAGTAAAAAACGTCGAGCATGGTCTTTGTTTTTTCTCATGCTCGTAAAACTATGAGAATGTAATCGAGTAAACTTTTATCACTTTTTCAGACTCGTAATGGCAATACAAAAATGGACCCCTCCTAGAGTCCCCTTTAAGCTCTTTTCAAACTCCCTAAACATGAGAAGATAGTCGAGCGACCTTGTTCTTTTCACGCTCATAAAATTATTTGAAGAAAATGTCTCATGAGCGGTAGATTATCTCTTTTTCAGTCTCATCAGACTAATTTACGAAAAATGACATTTTTGAGTTTTGTTTAAGTGTTTTTCAGACTCTCTAAACATGAAAAACCCCTGAGTTTTCTTTCTTTGGAATTGTAAAACAAGCATCGAAAGACCATATGGGACCGAACCACTCCTTCCTAGGGTTCGTTAAAAATACTCTGAGGGACTTATCCGAAGGATGAGCTTACATTACAAGAATATGTTATCCTCCTCAAGCTTGCGTAAAAATAAAGAGGTACTCGCGATAAATGGTGGGGGAAAATTAGGAAATAAATGTATATCTATATCTGTGTTAGTGGCAGTAAGTTGCTCTAGAACATGACACCCCTCTTCATTATTGTATCTGGGTTGGGAAATCCATTTTTCTCTCGTTTGATCATCCACAAGTCTGAATGTTGGATCCTCCTTCAGTCAATGTTGCCAAGACAATTTTTGTGTCATTCATATGTTCAAGAGAAGTTCAACCTAAACAAGAATTCTATCGAGTTGGCCATCTGCAGTCCTCAAACTCTTACCATGTCGGCCTTCCTTGATCCACTTCAAATCTGTTACATATTTCGTGGCATTGATAGGGGATACATTAAGGCCCTCTTGTGACGATTCATTTCCTATCGACTTCAATTCATTATCCTAGAATTAGACTTAGAAATCATTTAGTACCTTGGAGCCTGCATGCCTCAATGACAAGTTTCCTCATTTTCAACAGCAGGTTCACATCATTGGCCCCTGATTGGAAAATTTCATCGAGTGCTCAAATTCATCTCATTAATTCACATTCGTTGGATTGTACTAGAGTACCTTGGGGGTCATTGACATCAATGGTGATTTCCCTCGCACTTGTTAATGGTATCCATTAATGACCGGTAATCAAGTGGTTTCTACCATGTTCGACTTCGACACCTGTGATCACATGGATAGATTCATTCTTCAGGATGATGGAAATGAAGACCCTAGATACAATCACATAGATCCAGGTTGCGATGGAGTATTCATAAGTCTATACTGACATATAGATCCACAGTGTATTTCTCATGGCTATGTTGAATCATAATGACATGGATGCACAATGTTTGATTGGTGGGCATGACTCACTTGAAACTTATGCTTAGAGTCACTTGTAGTCAGAGTATGGGAATGACTACCTTAGTAAATGGTATATTATTATGCCTACACACACATTCTACAAAGTATTTCAATTGTCACATGTTCCACCTTCATACTTTGGGGGGCATTCTGTTACATATTATTTTGGTCACCCCCATGATCACCGATGATATGTGTATTTCTTACTCCTTTGTTCCCTAAAGTTACTGAAGAAATAAGACTTTTTCCCTGGGAAATGGAATCATCTCTCCTTTCTTAAAAACCATACCAAAGAAGATCATTTCACCTTGCCAAATGATAAGGGTGCGACGATCCCTGATCGTCCCATGCTGCACCATAGTGGACTGTGGATTCGTCGCAGGTTGCTTGTGTTTAGGGTGTGACGATGCTCAAGCAAAGAAAAAAGGTGAAATTATCGAAGGTTCTAAAATGGAATCTTCGGAAGGATGAGGTGGCCTCCAATCGGTTTGGATCTCACCCGCTTCTCTGATTTAGTGGGATCATCCTAATCTCTTCATCCATTCCTCTTCACTCTATGTAAAGAGGGATCTCTCATGGGAAAAGTTAGGTTAGCTTATGCATGAATAATTCTGCTGAAGATTGTACTTGTGATAGATTTTCTTTATCTTTCCAAGTCAGGTTGTGAATACTCTTCATCAAAAGCATTGAAGAAAAGGTGTGTGTGTTGAAGAAAAGAACCATTGGAAGGGACCTTGCAACATCAAGGCATAGGTTGTATTCTCCACTTTCGTTAATAGAATGCAATGATACATTTCTTCCCTATAAAAGTGTCTCCATTTTTATTGTATAATTCCTTGATCTTATGCATAGGTTTCATTGGAATATATATATCGTTGTACTCTCTCTTTGTTGGTTTTTTCTTATTAACAAGTTCAATATCCCACAAATCCAAAGATGGAGCAAGGACAATACTAGCGAGGATCAAACAATGTTTAAACAGTATGTCATTTGTCCCTCATTGAACTAGTTTACATTACAATTGAATCTAAGGAGAAGCTTGTATTCTACTATGTTTTGTTCTAATTTCTGGTTGAAGTTAGGGAGATTAGTTTGTGTCAAGACTTACCGATTTTTCCGATAACAATAGTAGGAAAGGCCCAAGTTCTTTTGATCTTGGAAGGTTGGCTTCTTGCAAGGTGGTATATCCATATTCAATTTTGTTGGAGAGAATTTGAGCTCATATCATGTGTAGATTTGATCCTAAAGGAGAACGAAAGTTGTAGTCTTGGAATTATAGAATAGTGTTTTCCTAGTTCCTTGGTTGTCTTGAAAATGCTAGTGTAATTGAATCCTTTTAGAATTATGTTTTTTTTTTGTGAATCATATATTCTCAAAAGTGCATTTTTTGGTTGAACACTTAGATTTGAGTTTGTGAAATTATTTTCTAAGGGGGAGATGTATTCTTATTCTAGCATCTCTCTACTTGATTTACGCTTGATGGGAACAATTATCTTATCTCGAAGTTTGGGGGAAAAATTACTAATGTTGTAAACATAGTTGAAACTTATGGAGGGAAAGGAGATAACCCCATTGATGCTACAAAATTAGAAAATTTTCAAGCATGTGATGAAGATATACAATATATCATAAATTGCACTATTACAAATCACCTTGTTCCTCAAGTTTAACTAGTGTAAGTAAGATATGGGATACTTTATAGAACTTGTATGAGACCTATAAAATAGTGAGGATTCTTGTGGGATTCTCTACTTGAGGAATTGGTTACATGCAATGAAAATGATTGATGGTGAATGTATAATTATTTACATGAAACATATTTAATATGTCTGATATCAACTTGTAGCAACTTGTAATACAATTGATGCTAAATATTCGGTAGTGCTAGCCATTAATGTGTTGATGAGATGTTTCAATAATTTGTAATTAGTTTGAATGTCATTAGCAAGGTGGCTAATATAACACTACATGATATTGGTGGCATGTCACTATAAGATGAACATCACCTGAATAGCTTCAGACTTTTTATTTTAAATTAACTTCTTATAGTGAAATCATCCAAGAAGATATGGAAAAGGTCTACAAAGGTTAATTTAGAGGACAACGCATAGTCCTAAAGAAAACATGTTAATTTTCTATCATTGTAACACATAGGAACATTATTCTAGAGATTGTTTCAAGTGTAAGTGTGAGTTGGGAATGGATAGTCGATTATTGTTACTAATTAGAAGAAGAACCCATAAAATCATGAAGAGAAAGGTACTTTAATTACTTCACTAGTAGAAATAGAACTATGAAAGATGTTGAGTACTTTTATTTAGGCACCACTAGACATGTGTTGGCACCAGGCCGAAGTGGAAAGAAGGACGATCATGGGAAAGAAAACGTGCAGGAAACTGAAGTGACAACTGGAAAAAGATCAACACGCGCGAATGGAAGAAAGCGTGCACAGAGGAAAGCGACATCGTGATGAAGAACAACATGTGCATGGGAGAAAAACCTAGCGTAAGAAGGGTTAGGGTTTTTGTAATATTCTGTAAGTGGGTGAAGAGCCCGAAAGGTATAAATATAAATACAAAAGTATTATATAGGGTTGTTGATTTTAGGTTAGTTGTTGTGAGGATTACAATTGTTATTGAGTGATTTCTCCGAGTATTGTTGTTGGCGATACATGAGGGGTTTTGAGTTGTATGAACTGAGTGTTGTAAGCTTTTGAGAACTAAAGATACGAGGGAAGGTAGATATGAGGATTAGATCATAGGTTGTAGAGCCTAGTGAGATCTAGTTTTCCTCACATAGATCTTACCCACTTTTGCGGAGAACTTTAAGCACGTGGCGCAAGGAAATCAAGAACTACCACAATAAAAGAGCCAAGAGCCAAATCTTTTTGGACGTAGCCCAAGAGGGGTGAACCACGGTAATATCTGTGTAAAGTGTTGAATTCTTGCATATCTTTAACTTATTTCAACAATACATGATAACGATTGATGAATAACCAAATGCATTATTAGAATTTGTTTATATTTTGAGTTATACACATGTGATTCCTAGGAACAACTAGATTACAGTAACAGTTCAAAGAACAGGGCCTTGATCAAGAAACCCTTTATCCCCTACTCTATCCTAGAATGTAAACACCTGACTCTTACAGTCAACCATATATATCTATCTCGGGTGAGATTGCATAGTACCTTCCAGGTGCTGCGTTGCCTTCTGGTTTACCAGGAGAGCTGATAGTTAGAGGCTTTGTTGGAATCCTGAATGACATGAACCCTGGGTCAATAACTCAGATAATCGGAGAAGGGAGTCGATAAAACCAACAAATGGTTCTATTGTCGTGTTAAGAGGAACAAGATAGGACTGAGTAGATGAGATAGAGTGGACAAGAACCATCGAAGAAGCAATGAGTCGTCAGAAGGGAGTGTGGAGCCCTTGGAACCCCACGAGAGAAGAAATCGAGGGTTGGTTGAGAACTAAAGAGCTAGAAGTTGCACACAAATACAATAGAAACCCTAGAATCACACCATGCAAATACCTGGATAAATACGTGTTTACATATTTACACGAAATCTTTTTTTGTGATTTTCTGCATCTACTACAAGAGTGGATCTTAAGGTTAACGGATAATCACTCGACGAACCAGATTTGATGGCTAGACTGGACTCCAGTACAGATTCAACATATGCAATAGGTGAACAACAAATTCACCCACGCAGTAGAATTTTGGCTTCACAGTATTGTGGTAGGATTCATCACAGAGTTTGCGGTAGACATAACAAAGTCATAGAGCGCAACCAAGAAATAATTTATACAAGGACCCAAAGGGAGGTATATTTGATCCCTGTATACTTCTATCAAGATATCGCTATATAACAAAGGTGTAATGAAAATGGAATTAGACAGTTAGACTTCCCTGCATGCATGGGGGAAGGGGGGAAGCACTGACAGAAAGAGGAGGAATGGAAGGAGGGCAGGATAAAGAGAAGAAGGAGGAGGAACCCTTGGACCTGATCGCGATGGATGATGACCAAATCAAGTGGATCTTGGTGTCATCATGAATGACACGTAGTGGAGCACCCTACCAATATAAGATAAACACCAAGAAGACAGCCATAGCCGAAAGGGAGGGCTTGGCAAGCGATGAGGAAGAGGTAGAGGATCTCCAGGCTATGTAATAGATTGAGGAAATCTTGCACGCCACCTATAAGAGGAAAACAAGAGGCCCTAGAATAGGAGGAGAAGACAACCACCCCTTTCATATCAATGTCAGTGTGGAACCCATAAACCCATGTGCAACCAATACACCACAGAGAAAACCAAATTTTAGGCAACCAAAGTTCGGAGGAAGTCCAACAGTAGGAAGTAAATATACACAAGGAGCGACAACTGGAGGAGCCAGTTCAGGTAATATTAGTCAAGTATCCACACCGCGTGGAGGAGGTAGTAGTTTAGTACTCAGAATGGTAGGACACGAACCTACTATCAGATTACCAGAGTTTCGAGGAGAATCAACATAAGACCCTGAGAAGCATCTATTCATTTGCCCCAAGATCTGGGAAACAAAGCAGATCACTGATGACAACACCAAACTCATGCAACTAGTGATCACGCTAAGAGACCATGCACTATACTGGTAGACTTTGAATCACCATCTTTACTCAACTTACAACTGGTTTGCATGGGAGTGATAACTGGTTTGCAATCTTCCATTCTGAACCTCTTTAGCATTTCTCTGATATACTTGGTTTGAGAAATAAAAATTCCTTGGTTGCTTTGACGTATCTGAAGTCCCAGAAAGAAGGATAGTTCTCCAAGTAACAACATTTAAAATTCATTCTGCATGTCTTTTGCAAATTTCTGGCTTAACCTGCCATCATCACTACCAAAAATAATATCATCAACATAAAATTCAATTAATAAAATATTACCTTGACTTACCTTGATGTAGAGGTTGTTGTCTACACTTCCTTTTCTGAACCCTGCTTGCTGGAGATACTTATCCAGTCTGGAGTACCATGCTCTAGGAGCCTGTTTTAGACCATACAAGGCCTTCTTTAATTTACACACATAGTCTGTGTTCTCTGACAACTGAAATCCTTTTGGTTGTTCAATGTAGACTTCTTTTTCAAGTTCCCCATTCGGAAAAGATGATTTTATGTCCATCTAATATACTTTAACATTTTGGAGCATGCAGAAGCTAAAAGAAAACGGATTATTTCCATTATGGAAACTAGGGAAAATGTCTCTTCAAAGTCGATTCCTTCAATCTGTGCATATCCTTTACATACCAATCTAGCTTTGTTCCTTGTAACATGTCCATCTTCATTCAATTTATTTCCTGAAAACCCATTTTGTGTCGATCACATTCTTATTCTTTGGTATTGGAACCAATTCCTAAGTGTCATTTTTATCTATTTGATCCAATTCTTCATCCATGGCCTTATTCCAAAATTCATCCTTGCTGGCTTCTTCCAAACTATTTGGTTCAATTGTAGATAAGAGTGCTAGGTGTATTTGTTCTGGTGAACGGATTCTTCTTCTAGTCTCAACTCATGCATCTTTGCTCCTGATAATTTGATCTGAAGGATGATTCTTCTGTACTCATTTACTGGGTGTCTTTGGAGATACTTGCTGGACTTGCTCTTAAGATTCTGTCAGATTCTCTTCATCTTCATCTTCCTCTTCTAATTTTTTTCATATTCTTCTTCGAAAAGTTGTTCCATTGATTTATTTTCTTCTTCCTTTGATCCTGGTCTACCTGTTTCATCAATTGTTACGTTGATGCTTTCCACAACTTTGTTTAATCTTAGATTGTAACACTTGTATGCTTTCCTTGTACTTCAGTAACCAACAAGTATTCCTTTGTCCACACGAGAGTCAAACTTTCCCATTCTTCCATCTTCTCTTTTGATGTAGCATTTGATTCCAAAAACTCTGAAGTTCTTCACATTTGTTGGTCTTCCTTTCCATAGCTCGTAGGGAGTTTTATTAGTGTTGTTTCTGAGCATTACTTTGTTTTGAATGTGAACTGATGTATGCACTACCTGTGTCAAAAAACTATCTGTCAATTTGTAATTCATTAGTATTGTTTGAGCCATTTCCTATGTAGTTGTCATCCATTAAGATAATGTTCCTTTGTCTTTGAACCACTCTCTGAACCAATCTATGAATCCATGCTCTCGTCCACTATCATATATCTATTAAATCTTGCTAAGTCTTCTTTCAAATCCATCTTTGTCTATATTGTCCAAGACTTTACTTGCACAACTGTCCATAATGCTAACCCATTTATCATTATACTATCAAATTGTACTTATGCTAACTTATTGCTCTGAATATGTATTCTCAAACTCTGCAAGTTGCTCGAAGGATGGTTCTTTGGTCTTTCACAACTATCGCATAGACTCCCCCTGTCTAATATTCATATTACTTGGGAGTCTCTAAGTCGGATGGCTTAGAACAATTCCTGCTCTGATGTGTATTCATCATCATCTTCATTGGTAGATTCATCATCATCTTCATTGGTAGATTTATTATCTCTCTGAGCTCTCACTTCTTTCTTTCTATCTGTGGATTCATCTTTCACTACAATGTCTGAAAGTAAAATATATTGAACATGTTCCTTGTTTACTTGTCCTTCCTTTCTTTCAGTTATTTTCCAAACCTTTCTGTATCTAACATCTTTCCTTTTCTCTGTAGAATTTTCTTCATCTTGTTTTATTGTCAATCTTGCAATCTCTGGTACCTGGTCTTTGTTCACATGTTCTTCCTATTTTATTATCCATACTTTCTTATATCTGATATCAATATTCTCTTTCATGGAAGTATCGATCATGCTTCTACAATCACTGGCTATGTGTCCATAGTTACGACATTTTTAACACTCAATGTTACGTGCGACCACATAGGCACGGTCTGCTTGAACATTTCTTTTATAATCCCTGCAATCTACAACCTTATGTCCAAAGTTAGTACAATAAAAACAACGACCATAAAATAAATTTTCATACATGGGAGTGAATGATCTTCTTTGTGGCGTAGTCCTTCTCAATTTTTTCTTTGATTGATCATGATCATGATTGAATCTTTTTTGTGGCTTGAACATGGATGGAATTCTTGAAGATGTATCTTCGATAGTTTTCTTAGATTCTAGTTGACCATGATTCCTTCCTTTGAGTACTTCTACATAACTCTTTCTATTTTCTTCATTCTTCTTTTCTAGCAATGTAGAGTGCTTCTCTTCATTCTCTACAACTGATGTGGATGTTTTTGTCTCTTCAACTTTCTTGTTGAGCTTATCGATTTTGACTCTTAGTGTGACAACTTATTCTTCAAGATTCTCAACCTCTTCTTCTTTCTTCATTATCTGAGACTTCATGACCTCTTTTGTTCTCTTTGCTTCTTCAAGTTGGATTTTCAATGCAATTATTTAATCTTCCATTATTCTCTCTTCTTGACCAAACTCTTCCTCAAGTTGGTTTAAATCATTGGTTCTTTCCTTGAGATGATCCATCAATAACTTTTCTCTCTTTTTCGCGTCTTCCTTTTGTGCTACTATGTTGGCTTCTAAACATTTCTTTTGATATTCTAGAGTTTCTTCAATTCTTCTAGCCTCTTCTAGTTGAGCTCTTAAATTATTGATGACCTGTTGATCCTTTTCAAAACCTTGAACACTTTGTTTTTGCTTCATCAATTCTTTCTTGGATTATTTGTTTTCTTCTCTTTATTTCCTTAGATATTTAATTTCACTGATCAATTTTTCTTTGTAGTCATCTTCTGCTTCATCATACTTAAAACCATTATGACCATTAGACATTGGTACTCCATTCTCAGAATAATCCATGATCTCCTTCTAGTGGTTAAACTGTTTCCTGAAGGAACCTTTCTCTGATACCAATTGTTGGATTACTAAGAGGGGGTGTGAATCAGTAATAGAGAAATTTAATCCCTTTTAACCATATAATCCAAGTGTTATATCAATGAAGCATTATTATCCAATAACTGCAGAGTAAATAATCAATGAACAAATGAACAATCATACACATACACAGTACACCAGTGTTTTACGTGGAAACCCAAATCGAGAGAAAACCACATAATTCTTTTTCTTATATGTATTGAAGAATTACATTCATTGGAAGCACCAACTTCCTTTGTTTTCCAACTGCAACTAGAAGGAGGCTCCAACCCCCTAGTTTCTCAAGCTACAAATCGAGGGAAGCTCCAACTCCCTAATTCTCTAGCTACAACTAGAAGGAGGCTACAACCCCCTATGTTCTCCAGCTACAACCAGAAGGTGGCTACAACCACCTGTCCTTGCCCCAGCCTGCCACCTTGAAGTAGAAGTAGAATGATGGAACCACTGTCACACTGTCACTGTGAGATATACCTCTGTAAACATGTACCAATAAATCTGAACCATGCATCAACCATGCATCAACCTGTACCTCAACCTGTAATCAATCTTTACCATAAACAAGTGCATCAACCATGCACCAACCTGTAATCAACCTGTACCATAAACAAGTGCATAAACCATGCACGAACCTGTAATCAACCTGTACCATAAACAAGTGCATCAACCATGCACCAACCTGTAATCAACTTGTACCATAAACAAGTGCATCCAACCATGTAACAAGTATATACCAATCATGTGTCAACTACTCATCAACTATGAATCATCAATATGTACCAACATCATCAACTATACACTTCATGTATGTGCCAACTCATCAACTACTTGTCTCAACCGTGTACTCAACATGTACCTCAACCAAAAGCCCTCATTAATTTCATCATCCAAATCTAATTTTTAGCTCTGTAATAGACCTGGTGTATATGATCACATTCCTGCAAACCTTCCTTAACTTTAACAACAAGAGACTAGAATTTTCATCAAACTTTTCTTTAGTCTCATAAGACTAGTTTTGGATTAGTCAACAACCCTGACTTGAAATAATCATATCTTTGTATCTGTAATGAATAAAGATATGAAACTGATAAAAAATGTTCTTCAGTGTGTTTTCTGCAATTCCTTCAAGTGTCACTACTTGGAACCTCTCAGAAAAGGAGTGTTATTGGATAAATCCATAAGTGTGGACACAAACCGATCTCCCTAGATCCACCTGGATCTAGAACAAAACATGACAGAATATACCACTTTCCCTAGATCTAACTATTGAATTAAATTGGAAGTGAGAAGAAGATATGTACCTTGTAATCGCTTCCTTGGACTCTGTTGTTCCTTGCTTCTCTCCAGCGCTCTTGTGCGGTCAATATCAAAACAGAACAAACCAACCAAAGTGAAAGCAACTAATATATTCAATAGCTAATCTATACATATGATCAAGGAATTATGTAATAAAGTAGATCTCACTTTATGGGAAAGAAATATATCATTGTATCATATTAATTGAAAGAGAAACTTACAACCAGAGCCTTGATGTCGTAAGGTCCCTTCCTACTGTCCTTCGTTCCCCACACACTTCTTGCTCCAAGGATTATGAAACCATAGATCTGATAGCTACTCACAATCTATCTTGACAAAGCAAATCTCAAAGCCACTCTAATCAAGCTAATAATTCCAAGCCAACCAAAAGCTAACTTTCTCCATGAGAACTCCTCTCCTTTTATAAGTTGAAGAAGATAAGGTGAGGAGGTTAGGATGATCCCACTAAATCATGAAAGCGAGTAATATCCAAACCATTCAGATCTCACCTCACCATAGAAGCTTCTCCTTCTAGAAGATTCATGAAAACACTCATTTTTCCCATGTGCTGGAATTCTCGCACCCTAGCTATAGTGCAACCTGCGAGAATGGGTCATTCTCGCACCCTGCCTATATAGAAACCTGCGAACACCTCATACCCTGGCTATAGTGCAACCTGCGAGAATGGGTCATTCTCGCACCCTGCCTATATAGCAACCTGCGAACTTCCCTTTTTATAAGGTTTTTACATAGGAAAAAGCAATTTCTTTTCTCAGGAGAAGTTCTTCTCCCTTCTCTCTTTAGGAACTCAGGCCACTGACCCCTCTGAAGGAAAAATATAGGTTTACATCATTAATGATCATAGGTATGACAAAAATAATGTGTAATAAGGATTTATAGAAAAAATGGCATACTTTGATGAATTCTGGCTTATTCTAGAGAGCGACCTTGTAGAGTGTGCCCCGCACAAAATATTTGATGAATTGATATGAAACTGTTAAAAAGAATACTAAAAAATGTACCCTAACCAACACATTTTGTATCACTTAATTGGGATATGTTATGAAGAAGTTATGACGTTTTTACCTGAAACATCTGATTTTGACTAGTTTCAGGACTGGCCACAAACCCTATTTTCCACGGAGTGTAACTCCCAAAATACAATGACCCACAAGATGATTTTTTTACCATAGATACTTGGATATGTTTTCTCAATAGAATAGAAATTTCAGGATCTGAATCATTATATAAAAAAAATTATAGTGAAAATGGTGAGATGAACTGTAAATAATATACCTTAGAAAACACCATCAAAATAATTTATCCTTCCTTGCATTTCGGCCTTCTTTTCTTCACTTTCCTCAGAATTTTGGCTTAGATATCCTTGTTTACCTCAGACACATATAGATATTCAATATTCTCAAGTGTGATTCAAATGACAAAGCCCTGCCTCTTAATTATACTCTCCAAGTAGCTTCCTTAAAAACATCTTCTAGGTCACTTGGCCCACTTTCCTTATTTTAGGGTTGGGTACACTTCTAATTTATCCATTAAATTTATTATTGAAATAATTTATTTTGTATTCAATTTGAATTATAATACACTCATCACTCCAGTTTATTATTTTCCTTTTAAAATCTCTTAAACCACTTTGATTACTTTGACCTTTTGGGGCTTCTAGATGACATATGAGGGTCCTCCAACTTCGTAAGGCCATAACTCTCAAACCGTGAGGAGTTATGTGACGTTATACATACCACCAGAAATGGCATGACATGTACTATCCATATAGAATAGTATTATCTGAAAATATATCATAACTCATACTGTTACCCATCAAACAAACTTGGCTCCATTACCCAAACCTGGGGTCTCCAACTTCTAATGGCCATATCTCTCTAACCGTGAGGAATTATGTGACGTTACACATACCACTGGAAATGACATGACAAGCACTATGCATATAGGATATTTTCTCTGATAAATTCACTTTCCTTCATCTCATTATTCCACAATTAAGCATGAGTTCTCTTACTCCACAAAGCATCTTCTCGTGAGGGCTTTCACCGTAAGGGGACCACTTTGGAGTTCATCCATATTTACTTCTTATCAACCATGACAAAAAAATAATGATTCATATTTACATCAAACAATATTGGGGCCATTACCTAAACCTTTGTGCTACGAGGCTTTCTTCAAGGGTTGACATCAATGACAACCAACCTTAATCAACACAGCACCACAAGGATATACCACTACGTAGAAGAAGAACCTGGTAGTCCGTGAAACCGATTATCTGTTGATCGCAAGGCATCTATAAAAAATGGGCGCAAATAGCATCTTACGAAGATACGTACTAGACCATAAATGACCAAGAATTTTAGCAGAAGCCCACGAAGGAATAGCAGGAGGACACTATGCAGGAAAAGATACCGCGCAGAAGGTACTATGTAAAATATTATGGTGGCCAACGATACATAGGGACTCGAAAGAATATTTTCATCAATGTGATGTCTATCAATGGGTCAACAAACCCAATAGAAGGGACGAGATGCCACTACGACCGCAAGTGACAGTTTAGGCATTCGAAAAATGGGCAATATACTTTGTGGGACCCATTAACCCACCCGCTAAGAAAACATGGGCGAGATATATTATCAATGTGATGGAATACTTAAAACGATTGGTGAAATCCGCACCAGTAAAAGATTGTAGCGTAGAGACAACTGCCCACTTTCTTTTCGAACAGGTAATTACTAGATTTGGGTGCCCAAGAATTTTGATGAACGACCAAGGAACACACTTCACCAACAACACCATCTGAGTGATGCTTGAAGAGTTCGAAGTTCATCACCAAAAAATCACACTGTATCACCCACAAGCTAATGGCATGGTAGAAGCTTTCAACAAAATTCTAGAGAACGCCATGACGAAGATATGTAACGTCAACAGGGACAATTTGGATCTCAACGTACTAGCAGTACTATGGGTGTATAGAACCACATGCAAAAATTTGACAGGTCACACACCATTCAAACTGGTATATGGTCAAGAAGCAATAGTGCCATTAGAATTTCTAATACCCAGTATACTTGTAGCATCTATCACACAAATGATAGAACGAGGTGCAGTCCAGGAACGACTGGATCAATTAATGTCAATGGAGGAAGACCGAATATTGGTAGGATTCCATCAACAAGTACAGAAAGTGTGGCACGACCACCACATCAAGAGAAAGATGTTCAAGGAAGGAGATCTAGTATTTCTCTACGACAGTAAAGCGCTGCAGCACCCAAGGAAGTCGAGAATGCATTGGATAGGACCATACAAGGTAAAATATATCACGAACGGAGGAGATGTATAGTTGAAATATCTAGCAGGCACAGACCTGATGCAGACCCCCAATACTTAGAATCGAGGTCCGCACAGGATCGTTCAATTTCGCGCTTAGAGTCTGACTAGCTCTTTTATTTCCTCTTAGAAATTCTTTACACACAACAACAACAGTGTTTTTCCACAGGTCCTTATGAGTATGCCCGTGTGAACCAACGCAAAGCACCACTCAACTCCCCTGACCATGATAAAAGATCACTCCCTTTTTCCTTATCGGGACTTTCCTTTTCGGGATTTCGGGTTTCGCGATTTCGCGAATCCTGTTGTCGAGGTTCTCGACCTTTCCACCTTCCGAAACCCGAAATGTCAGTTTTCCTGAAATGATTGGCTGCATCCTCCGACATAGTTGTATCATGTTTCGTGACTTCAGGAGTTCCGGAACAAGGAATCCCGACCTCTTGCCTTCAAAAATGTCGAAATGTCGAAAGATGAAATGTTCAGCAAAAGACTGACTTCTATCAGAACTTTACACCTTTTCGGGGTTTCGGGTTTTGCGATTTCGCAAGTCCTGATGTAAGGCTTCCGACTCTCTGACCTCCACAAACCCTGAACTCTAAAACAATATCTCCAATAGGATCAACGAATACAAGCCTCCCTTCGATCCGAAGGCCCACGTGATTTTGGACTTTTGAGTACCGGGAGTCCAAGACTCTCGATCCCAGAACACTGTCCTCTCGAGTTCTCGAACCCCGAAACACCAAATTGCCGAAATGCCACTTCACACTATTTCACGTTTCACAATTTCGAGGGTTCTCATGTGAAGTGCCCAAACTCTTGTCAACGCGAATGCTGAAATTTATGCTCCTCGCCTTCACATGTGATAATCCACTTCGCGCTTCAGGATTTCGAGCGACCAAGGGTTTCGTCCACACTTCGGACTTACAACTCCCAGAATGCCGAAATGATCTCGACAGTCTAACAGTCACGATCAACGGTCCATATTGGATCCTGCCTCTCAAAGGATGGATTCCTTTAATCGCTTAAATTCCCCGCAACTCTCCTGGATCCTACGGTCCTCGCGGTTTCGGGGGTTCTCCACAAAGAATTTCGACCGTCCGATTATTCCCTTAAGAACCTCTACAAAATGAAATAATGTCCCCTCGTCGTGACCTTCCTTTTGCAAATAAACTTCACTTCGCCTCCCTTTGAATACTTCATAGGTACTACCCCTTTTGAGCTTCTTTGATAATTCAAGTCTCGAAAAAGGGCCTCTGCTCACACTCCTTGCGGCAGACTTTCAAATACTTTTACATATTTGAACTCACGACTCTGTGCACTTCATCTGCAACAACAGTCCTTCAAGTCTTCTCTTGGTTGATAAGTTCTAAGCTTTCAACCAGCCTGCGCACACCTTGCACGGCTTCTGTGCTCCACTCACACTTTTGTTGAAATGAGACAACGATATCCCTCCTGATCTTTCAGAGATAAACTCTAAACTTACGTCACTGCACTCCTTGCGGACGCTTCACTGCACTCCTTGCGGACGCTTCACTGCACTCCTTGCAGGAAATTCTCTCAGGAAGAGAAACAATTGAAACTCATTCTCTTTCCCTCTCAGAATTTAAACATTCAACTTGAAAACATACATTCACACACAACATAATAACAAATGCATGATAGAGAGAGTAAGAAACTGTAAGAAGACCATTTAGCATGTATACACAGAAAACATCATAACACCATGAATCTAAATCAAAGCTTCATATATTAACTTAAGATTCTGTACATGGGTTCTCCTCTACAACTCTTCTGCTACAACTCTCTTCTTCTCTATGCTAATGTTCTTAATTGATCTAATTTTTAATGATACAATGATACAAAGATGAGGGTGTCTATATCCATTTTTCCCTCCTGTTCTTCTAAACTGTCTAATCTCTAATTCAAACCTACCTACTTTCATTAACTATGCATAAATGCCTTCTACATTCTACAGATGAGAGTGAATCACTTCCTTTTAACCATTACATTATTGCTTCAAAAACATTTCCAAAACATGTAAAATGTATGTTTCACTTTCCAGCTGTCTTCTACCTTCAAGCTTGGTTGGCTAGCTGCTTGTGATGCTCCTGCATCATACTCTCTTGCTTGAAATTTTTCATGAACTCCTGTTCATGAGCTCTTGCACAGTCTGTCCATGCTTCTGAATTTCTGCTTCATCCTCCCACCTGGCATCTTCAACTGGATGTCGCTTCCATTTGACCAAGTATTCAAAATACTCTTTCCTCTTGGTCTTCCTGCTGACCCTCTTATCAATTATACTTTTCATCTATGGCTTTGTAGCTACATGCATTTGTTTAGTCCATTGAATGTCTGTCTATTCACTGTCTGCTCCTGCTTCTTTAGCTCTATAAGGGTACAAATATGAGATGTTGAATATCGGTGAAATTCCAATCCCATCGAGTAATTCGATCTCATATGCATTTGCCCCAAATTTCTTCATGATTTTGCATGGTCCAATCTTTTTCATTTTTAGTTTGTTATATGTTCCCCTTGGCAACCTTTCTTTCCTCAAATGTGCAAGAATCAGATCACCAACTTCAAACTGAAGTTCTCGCCTGTGTTGATCTTCTCTGCGCTTGTATTCTTGACTCGAATTTTGCAACCGTTCCTTCACTTGGCTGTGAAGTTCCTTCATTGCCTTTGCAAAATCCTCTGCACTAGTAATTCTGAATTCAGTTTGTTCCATATCTTTTAATTCAGAAACTCCCCTGGGTTGCATTCCATATACAATTTGGAATGGACTTTGCCCTGTGCTTCTATTGATAGAATCATTATAAGAAAATTCCACCTATGGCAGAATGTGATCTCACTGACTGTGGTGTTCAGTCACTAGGATCCTTAGTAAATCTCCCAAGCTTCTGTTTACAAATTTTGTCTGCCCATCCATCTAAGGATGATACGCTAAGATAAAAGACAAACTTGTCCCCTGCTTCTTCCATAAAGTCCTCCAGAAATGTCCATCGAACTTGGTATCTCGATCTGAAACTATACCCCTTGGCAAGCTGTGAAGTCTGATGACTTCTTTGAAAAACAGGTTCGCAATATGAGTTGCGTCGCTGGTTTTCTGGCATGGTATGAAATGTGCCATCTTTGAAAATTTGTCTACCACCACAAAGATTGAATCAAATACTCTTTGCGTTCTTGGCAGCCCTAATATAAAATCCATGCTCACTGCACCCCACGGCCTCTCTGGTATGGGTAATGGCTGGCATAACCCTATGTTTTTCCTTTTTTCCTTTGTGTGCTGAAAAATTCTACATCTGTCCACAAATATTTTGACATATGTCCTCATCCCTGGCCAAAAATATGATCCATTTAATTTCAAGAACGTTTTGTCATGACCGAAATGTCCGGCTAATCCTCCACTATGTTTTTCTTTTAGCAGATTCTCCCTCATGGAGCATTTTGGAATACATAATTGATTACCTATGAATAATAACCCATCCTGGATCATATATTCGGTCCATTGGCTTTGTCCCTGAGAATTGGATTCTCAGATGCCTCACACGCCTCTTTGAAATCTGGATCATCTCTGTACATTTCTTTGAGGTTATCAAAACCCAAAGTTTTGACTCTGAATTCCTGCATCAGCAAACATTTCCTGCTCAAAGCATCAACAACTTTGTTAGCAGTTCCAGAAATATGTTTAATTACAAAAGTAAAATTCTTCATATATTTAACCCATTTTGCATGCTTTTGGTTCAACTTTTCCCGTTGAGTCACAAATTGTAAAGCATGATTATCGCTGTACAATACAAATTCTTTAGGGACCAAATAATGTCTCCATTTCTTCAGTGCTTGTATGACTGCATAAAATTATTTGTCATATGTTGAATATTTAATCCTTTCTTCATTCAGTTTTTCACTGAAGTATGCAACTGGCCTGTCGCCTTGGCTCAAGACCGCTCCAATTGAAACCCACTTACGTCACATTTGACCTGAAACGTCTTGTTGAAATCTGGCAACACCAAAATTGGTTGTTCAGTAATCTTCTTTCTCAACAGATTGAAACTCTTTTCAACTTCCTCTGTCCAATGAAAAGATTTATGTCTTTTCTTCACCATATCCGTCATCGATGCGCTAATCCCACTAAAATTTCTGATGAATTTCCTGTAGAAACTAGCCAATCCATGAAAGCTTCTAACTTCAAATATACTCTTCAGCGATGACCAATTCTTAATCGCTTCTACCTTATCCGGATCCATTTTCATCCCATTTGCAGAGATAACAAAAACCAAATAAATGAGTTCTATCCCCATAAATGTTGTTTTCTTCATATTAATCAACAATTTCTCTTGCTGCAATCTCCTCATCACTGTAGCTAAATGCTTCAAGTGTGCTACTTCTGTTTTTCTAAAAATTAATATATCATCAAGATATACAATGACAAATTTCCCTATGAAATATTTCAGGACTTCATTCATTAATCTCATGAAAGTACTGGGCGCATTTGTTAAGCCAAATGACATAACAAGCCATTCATATATCCCCTCATTCGTCTTGAATGCTATCTTCCATTCATCACCTTCTCTCATTCGAATATGATGATATTTGCTTTTCAAATCAATCTTTGAAAAAAAAAATTCCCCACTTAAGAAATCCATCAAATCATCCATCCTCGGTAAATGAAATCTATATCTGATGGTAATCTTGTTGATTTCCCTTGAGTCTGTACACATCCTCCAGCCTCCATCTTTCTTTGGGTTGAGCATTGTTGGAACAACGCATGGACTCAAGCTTTCTCGAATCAACTCTTTTTCCATTAAGTCCTGGATTTGTCTCTTGACCCCCTCATTCTCCTAGGGTGTCAATCTGTACGTTGCTTTATTTTGTAAACTAGCTCTAGGTATAAGATCGATGTGATGACTTATACTTCTGATCGGTGGCAATGAACGAGGTAGTTCATCCACTACTATATCAACGAACTCTTCCAACAACTTTTGGATTTCCTCTGGTAAATCATCCACTCTTGTACTAGTTAAAACAATTCTTGGCTTCCTAACCACAATGAATTGTGTATCTTCCTTCTTCTTAACCTCCTTAAGAAGTTCCTTCCCACTCATGAGAAGTACATTGTTGCTCACATCTAGTTTCACTTCTTTATCCCTAATAGGAAACAACATGTGAGTTCTCCCATTCTTCTCCAGGGTGTATGTGTTCTTTCTCCCATCGTGAATCACATTCCTATCATATTGCAATTGTCTACCCAGCAGTAGATGACAAACATCCATGGGAATAACATCACATAGTATTTCATCCTTATATCCTCCTATTTTAAATTCAACTAAACATTGTTTAGTGGCATTTACCTGATGTCCTTTTTGTATCCATGAAACTCTGTATGGGCTTGGATGTTCAATAGTCTCTAGCTCCATCTTTTCTACCATCTATGTAGAAACAAGATTATCAGTGCTACCACTGTCCACAATGACTTTGCATACCCTATCTTTGGTCTTGTAAGTAGTCCGAAAAAGTATGTTCCTTTGGGCTGGGTTCTCTGCCTCTTTCTCTGGATTCAAGAGAACTTTCCTCGTCATCAGTGATCTTCCACTCTCAACATTCCGTCCTTGTGCTTCGTCAATGTGAGTTTCACCTCCTTTTTTTCTGTTTGGACATTCATAGGATTTATGTCTGTTTTCCCCACAGGTAAAGAATTTTATTTCTCCACCTCTGCCTCTTCCTCTTCCTCTGGTTCGATAAAAAGTATTTCTATCAGCATACTGTCCTCTTTGTGAGATTCCACCTCTCTCAATTTGAGTTTGAGGTTTCTTCCACTCTTCTTTAGGTTTTTAATTTCTATCCTGGGCAACTGGTTTGCCTCTGGCTTGACTTCTACCTCAGCCTCTCTGACCTTGCTTCCGACTCAGCTTCTCTTCAGCTTTCAGAGCCATCTGATAAGCATCCTCCACATTCTGAAGTCTCATCATGCTCATCTCATCCCGAATTTCATATCGTAGACCATTCATGTACCCGAAAACCTTTTCATCATCGTTCTCCCGATGACCTACCCTGATGTTGATCTTGTAGAACTCTTCAATGTACTCTTTCACTGTCATCAACTTCTGTCTCAAGTTCTACATCCTCTGAAACAGAGTAATTGTGACAGCATGCTTTAACTTCTTGTCTTCCTCGACATCCTCATAGTCAAAATATTTATCCAGAGCTCTAATCCAGTCTAGAAGCTCTTCAACGTCTAGGTTTCCTTCATACATGGGGATCTCCATTTTTTCCTTGGCACCTATCCTTGCAACAACCCTGAATAGGCGTTCATCTGCTGCATCTTTGGCTGCAACTTCTTTTCCTTCATGTACAACTTCATTTTCATTGTCAGTTTTGCTGATATCCCCAGCATCGACTGTGCGCCTCTGTGTTGTCTCCATGGAATCAAGCCTGGCACGTAGTTCGCAAATTTCCCTTTCCACTGTTGGATCAAGCATTGGTCTATCTCTTATTCTCGACGACATCGCTGCGAAATTTCACTTTTCTCTGCTACAGAAAGCAAAGAAATTGTTCTGTGCTCTGATACCACTTGATGCAGACCCCCAATCCTCAGAATCGAGGTCTGCACATGATCTTTCAATTTCTCCCTTAGAGTCTGACTGGCTCTTTTATTTCCTCTCGAAAATTCTTTACACACACAGTTACAACAGTGTTTTTCCACAGGTCCTTATGAGTATCCCCGTGTGAACCAACACAAAGCACCACTCAACTCCCCTGACCACGATAAAAGGATCACTCCCTTTTTCCTTATCAGGACTTTCCTTTTTGGGATTTCGGGTTTCACAATTTCGCGAATCCTGTTGTCGAGGTTCTTGACCTTTCCACCTTCCAAAACCCAAAATGTCGATTTTCCCGAAATGCTTGGCCACGTCCTCTGACACAGATGTATCGCATTTCATGACTTTGGGAGTTCCAGAACAAGGAATCCTGACCTCTTTCCTTCACAAATTCCAAAATTCCGAAACCCGAAACATTCAGCAAAAGACTGACTTCTATTGGAACTTTACACCTTTTCGGGGTTTCGGGTTTTGCGATTTCGCAAGTCCTGATGTATGGCTTCCGGCTCTCTGACCTCCACAAACTCTGAACTCTGAAATAATATCTTCAATAGGATCAATGGCTACAAGCCTCCCTTCGATCCTATGACCCACATGATTTCAGACTTTCGGGTACCGGGAGTCCAAGACTCTCGATCCCAGAACATTGTCTTCTCGGGTTCTCGAACCTCGAAACATCGAATTGCCGAAATGCCACTTCACACTATTTCACGTTTCGCAATTTTGGGGGTTCTCATGTGAAGTGCCCGAACTCTTGTCAATGGGAATGTCGAAATTTCTACTCCTCACCTTCACACGCGATAATCCACTTCGGGCTTCAGGAGTTCGAGTGACCAAGGGTTTCATCCACACTTTGGACTTACAACTCCCGAAATGCCAAAATGATCTCGACAGTATAATATTCACGATCAATGGTCCATATTGGATACTGAATCTCGAAGGATGGATTCCTTTAATCACTTAACTTCCCCGCAACTCTCCTGGATCCTATGGTCCTTGCGGTTTTGGGGGTTCTCCACAGAGAATTTCGACCGTCCAATTCTTCCCTTAAGAACCTCTACGAAATGAACTAATGTCCCCTCGCCGTGACCTTCCTTATACAAAGCAACTTCACTTCACCCCCCTTTGAATACTTCAAAGGCACTAACCCTTATGATCTTCTCTGATAATTCAAGTCTCGAAAAAGGGCCTCTGCTCGCACTCCTTGCGACAGACTTTCAAATACTTCTGCGTATTTGAACTCGTGACTCTATGCACTTCATTTGCAACAACAATCCTTCAAGTCTTCTCTTGGTTGATAAGTTCTAAGATTTCAACTAGCCTGCGCACACCTTGCACAGCTTCTGTGCTCCAGTCACACTTCTGTTGAAATGAGACAACAGTATCCCTCCTGAGCTTTCAGAGATAAACTTTGAACCTACATCAACACACTCCTTATGGATGCTTCACTGCACTCCTTGCAGGAAATTCTCTCAGGAAGAGAAACAATTGAAACTCATTCTCTTTCCCTCTTAGAATTTAAACATTCAACTTGAAAACATACATTCACACACATCATAATAAAAAATGCATGATAGAGAGAGTAAGAAACTGTAAGTAGACCATTTAGCATATATACACAAAAAACATCATAACACCATGAATCTAAATCAAAGCTTCATATATTAACTCAAGCTTCTGTACATGGGTTCTCCTCTACAACTCTTTTGCTACAACTCTCTTCTTCTCTATGCTAATGTGCTTAATTGATCTAATTTTGAATGATACAATGATACAAAGATGAGGGTGTCTATATCCGTTTTTCCCTCCTGTTCTTGTAAACTATCTAATCTCTAATTCAAACCTACCTACTTTCATTAACTATGCATAAATGCCTTCTACATTCTACAGATGAGAGCGAATTGCTCATGATCTGTTTACAATACGCAAGTATGCTTCCTTTTAACCATTACATTAATTATTCAAAAACATTTCCAAAATGTGTAAAATGTATGTTGCACTTTCCAGCTGTCTTTTTCCTTCATGCTCGCTTGGTTGGCTGCTTGTGATGCTCCTGCATCATACTCTCTCGCTTGAAAATTTTCATGAACTCCTATTCATGATCTCTTGCATGGTCTGTCCATGCTTCTGAATTTCTGCTTCATGCTCCCACCTGGCATCTTCAACTGGATGTCCCTTCCATTTGACCAAGTATTCAAAATACTGTTTCCTCTTGGTCTTCCTACTGACCCTCTTATCAATTATACTTTCCATCTGTGGCTTTGCAGCTACAGGCATTTTTTTAGTCCACTGAATGTCTGTCTGTTCACTGTCTGCTCCTGCTTCTTCACCTCTATAAGGGTACAAATCTGAGATGTTGAATATCGATAAAATTCCGATCCCATCGGGTAATTCGATCTCATATGAATTTGCCCCAAATTTCTTCATGATTTTGCATGGTCCAATATTTTTCATTTTCAGTTTGTTATATGTTCCCCTTGGGAACCTTTCTTTCCTCAAATGTGCAAGAATCAGATCACCAACTTCAAACTGAAGTTCTCTCCTGTGTTGATCTTCTCTGCGCTTGTATTCTTGACTTGAATTTTGCAACTGTTCCTTCACTTGGCTATGAAGTTCCTTCATTGCCTCTACAAAATCCTCTGCACTAGCACTTCTGAATTTAGTTTGTTCCATATCTTTTAATTCAGAAACTCCCCTAGGCTGCATTCCATATACAATTTGGAATGGACTCTGCTCCCTTCTTCTATTGATCGAATCATTATAAGAAAATTCCGCTTGTGGCAGAATGTGATCCCACTAACTGTGGTGTTTAGTCACTAGGCTCCTTAGTAAATCTCCCAAGCTTCTGTTTACAAATTCTGTCTTCCCATCCATCTGAGGATGATACGCTGAGCTAAAAGACAAAATTGTCCCCAACTTCTTCCATAAATTCCTCCAAAAATGTCCAACGAACTTGGTATCTTGATCTGAAACTATACTCCTTGTCATGCCGTGAAGTCTTATGACTTCTTTGAAAAATAGGTTCGCAATATGAGTTGCGTCGCTGGTTTTCTGGCATGGTATGAAATGTGCCATCTTTGAAAATCTGTCTACCACCACAAAGATTGAATAAAATCCTCTCTGCGTTCTTGGCAGCCCCAATATAAAATCCATGCTCACTGCATCCCACGGCCTCTATGGTATGGGTAATGGCTAGCATAACCCTGTGTTTTGCCTTTTTCCCTTTGTGTGCTGAAAAATTCTACATTTGTCCACAAATATTTTGACATCTGTCCTCATCCTTGGCCAAAAATATGAGCCACTTAATTTCAAGAACGTTTTTTCATGACTGAAATGTCCAACCAATCATCCACTATGTTTTTCTTTCAACAGATTCTCCCTCATGGAGCATTTTGGAATACATAATTGATTACCTCTGAATAATAACCGATCCTGGATCATATATTTCGTCCATTGGCTTCTGTCCCTGAGAATTGGATTCTCAGATGCCTCATATGCCTCTTTGAAATCTGGATCATCTCTGTACATTTCTTTAAGGTTATCAAAACCCAAAATTTTGACTCTGAATTCCTGCATCAGCAAACATTTCCCGCTCAAAGCATCAACAACTTTGTTAGCAGTTCTAGAAATATGTTTAATTACAAAAGTAAAATTGTGCATACATTCAACCCATTTTGCATGCTTTTGGTTCAACTTTTCTTGTTGAGTCACGAATTGTAAAGCATGATTATGGATATACAAAACAAATTCTTTAGGGACCAAATAATGTCTCCATTTCTTCAGTGCTTGTATGACTGCATAAAATTCTTTGTCATATGTTGAATATTTAATCTTTGCTTCATTCAATTCTTCACTGAAGTATGTGACTGGCCTGTCATCTTGGCTCAAGACCGCTCCAATTGCAAACCCACTTGTGTCACATTTGACCTGAAACGTCTTGTTGAAATTTGGCAACACCAAAATTGCCTGTTTAGTAATCTTCTTTCTCAACAGTTTGAAACTCTTTTCTACTTTCTCTGTCCAATGAAAAGATTTGTGTCTTTTCTTCACCGTATCCATCATCGGTGCACTAATCCCACTAAAATTTCTGATGAATTTCCTGTAGAAACTAGCCAATCCATGAAAGCTTCTAACTTCAAATATATTCTTCAGCGATGACCAATTCTTAATCACTTCTACCTTATCCGGATCCATTTTCAGCTCATTTGCAGAGATAACAAAACCAAAATAAATGAGTTATGTCCTCATAAATGTTGATTTCTTCATATTAATCAGCAATTTCTCTTGCTGCAATCTCCTCATCACTGTAGCTAAATGCTTCAAGTGTGTTTCTTCTCTTTTGCTGAAAATTAATATATCATCAAGATATACAATGACGAATTTCCCTATGAAATCTTTCAGGACTTCATTCATTAATCTCATTAAAGTACTGTAAGTTTTAAACCTGCGAAGTAAAGCAATGCATATAGATTCTTAAGCAATACATAAATTAATCAATGGCTCATACATAGATTACACAGAGATTTTTACCAGAAACCCTCAACCGGGAAAACCTTTCTTATTTTCATTATCTCAAATTTCACCATTCGCCATACAATATATACAATGTTTTTAGGTATTCCATAGATACCAAAACCCTAATCCCTTAATCCGGGATTAATTTACAAATCAACTAAAAATAACAAAAAACCGCCCAAAAAAAAATTTCGGAGCGTTGCCCCGAGTTACCGCTTGGTGTTGAATGCTGCACGTAAACTCGGAGCGCTGCCCCAAACCCCGTCATCCCTGGGATACCGCCCGGTCCCGAACACTGCGCGTAACTAGGGGGGGGCATACATGCCCCCCCCTGGGACCCCCCTAGGAAGCACCCGACGCAACGACAGAGCTCTAGGTGAAGGGATCGTCAGATGCAATTGTCGTATCTGACGCACCCCCACACACACACATGCAAAGAATATAACACATACCCAACATTCTCCCACTTGTTGTTTTCTTTGCATCCAGGGGTCCAGGGGATTATATAGTCAACAATCCAGGGTAGCAATGCCCATTGTTACTCTACACCAAGAGAACGTTTCTGTGCTCACAGACTTTGTCAATGAATCTGCAGCATTCTTCAAAGTGTCAACCTTTTCCAGCAACAAATTCTTTTCCTCAACCATGTCTCTCACAAAGTGATACTGAACATCAATATGCTTTGTCTTCGAATGATAAGCTAGGTTCTTTGCCAGGAATATTTCACTCTGACTGTCACAGTCTAATCTCACTGCTTGTTGTACCAACCCAATACCTAAACACAACCTTTATAACCATACTGCTTCCTTGCTTGCATGAGTGGCTGCCATGTATTCAACTTCTGTAGTTGAGAGTGCCACTACAGCCTGTCTTTTTCTCATCCAACTGATTGCTCCTCCAAATAGGTTAAACACATACCCACTTGTAGATTATCTGTGATCCAAATCTCTAGCCCAGTCTGCATCAACAAAGCCATGTATGTCCACCACTCTGTCCAATCCTGGTCTTCCTTGGTAGCACAATCCATAACTGGTGGTGCCACGAAGATACCTGAAGACCCTCTTTACTGCTGTCCAATGCTCCTTCCCTGGTTTTGACATATACCTGCTCAAAACTCCCAC
>JASDQU010010770.1:168598-195445 GCA_032191745.1 Picea mariana | reverse complement strand
AAACCATTGAAAGTGTACTTTATTTTCCACGAAAATTCTACTGAAATACAAAAGTATTGAAGCTGAAGAGAAGGTTTTGGGAAGAACCCTCTTTGCGTGACTTGCAGACTTGTATGGCAATGAAATAATGGCCATGATTACAGTTCAATATCGTATGCACCAGCTTCGAATGGATTGGTCATCACAGGAGCTATATGATAGCAAGATTAAAGAACATGCAAGCGTTGTTGCTTATACTCTATATGGTTTTGATGGTGTGCAGAAGACATCTTCCACAGGCGAATGAATGCAGCTGTAACACGCACACGTAGAAAATGTTGTATTATTTGCGATACAGAAACAGTAAGCAGTGACAAATTCCTGAACGTCATGTAGAGTATTTTGAGAAGCATGCTGAGTTACACTTGTATGGATGCTGTGAATCAAATACAGTATTAAACATAATGATGCCAGGTGTATCTTCAATCCAGTTGTTAAAATTTTGATCCCGTGATTTCCTCATGAAATCGCAGATAGAAGTTTCCTATCCCGATACACATGGGATTTTGTTCCGCAAAATAAAACAAAAATATATATATCGCAACATTTATCTCCAGATTGTTTCACAGGAGTATTCGACAGCTGGAACAAGCTAGAAAAGGTTTTCTACATGAAGGGATATCGACGGATTTGATTGATTAATCGCTCCAATTGATCCATATTTTCTTCTATATTTTTGGTCTGGAGAAACAGAGGAAGAATTGCAGCCAATAGCTCGCTTTGTGATTGAGGAATATTTGCTTGATGTGCTGCTATACATGAATGGTTTCCGGAAGGAATTTTCTGTATACATGGTTGGCTTACCAGTCTCATTTCGGTATGAATATATTATGGGAGAAACAATATTCTCTCAGCTGTTTTTGCTCCCTCAGCTGCCTTTCAAAATAAATTATTACACAGTGCTGATTATTTGATCTTTGCAAGGCTCTTCCTGGAGTTTTCTCTGCAGTAGTGGCTGGAGCTGTGCGTGCACTTTTTGACAAAGTTGTCCTCCATACGATGGGGAGATTTCTACCTGTTTCTTTAATTTTATACCTATCTCTATTCACAAATACTGAGTTGCTACTACATGCAAATGTTGACACATTTATTGTGTTTCGATCTGCTGTCCCTATATTTGTTGACATAGATGAAAGTCTGTACTTGAAGCAGCATTGGCCTTCTGCTAAAACTCGGTGCTCACTATCTATTATTTTTGGAGGTGGCATGCTTTATGTTGCCACTGATTATCAATTTACAGTAATGGCATATAGTTGGGCCTTGGCATACTTGGAACAATTGGGCTGTTAATTTGCATGCTTGGATGAATTTTTCTTTTTTATCAACAGTCAGTGGTTAAGCCTCCACCCATTTCTTCTGAGCCTGCCACAAATGATGATGAGGAACATCTTTTATAGTTACCATCCTCATAATTGAAGGTCTTTGGAAATGAGGTGGTTCCAACAGACCCTAAGTAACATTGTTTTCAGGTCATAAAAGGGAAGGAATATTTTTCAGGTCATAAAAGGGAAGGAATATTTTTCTTGGAAGAGTAATTTCTTGGTGAGTCAAATTTCAATTTGTAAGATGACCATTTAGACTTGTACTTTTCAATGTACAAGTATGGACTTGATTTATTTTCAGCTTATGCTAAAATATTGGTGAATGATAATATTTGGTGTCCTTGCCTCCCTAGTTAGGGACTTTGTATTCATTCAAAAAATGTCTTCTTATCACTTAAGGACGCTTTACAAAGGAGGACAGTCACGCCTAAGTCCAGAAACAGAGAGAAGGGGGCCTCTTCCAAGAAGCTGTGAAGTCATTTACAAACATGCAGGTAAGCAGAATTTCGATATTTTGATTTTTCAAATACTTTTGTTTTTCGGTGGTTTAGGCGAGCCCTTCAGTGCTCATTAACCACCAAAAATAAGTGCTTCGGTGGATAAGGTGCTTAAATCCAAATACTGTTAACCACAGAAAGCTGTTTTCAACCAGAATATTCAAAATTTTGCCCAGATTTGAGATATTCAAGTTGGAATGATATGAAATCTTTTGGAATAAGATGATTATGAATTATCAAACCAAGTCTAAACATTCTTCTTGAAGAAGAAAGTCAAAAAGAAGTTTTTTGACCATATTTGGTCATTTTTAAAAAGGGAAAAATAGCAGAGGATCTAAAAATGATTTGTACTTGAAGTCGTTGTTGTTTTGATACACGATCCAGAAAAGGTTTACAGAGGCAGGGTTGCAACCGGAAACACTCTCTGTTGGTGGCTTCACAGTTTCAGTTTTTATTACTACTGCAAACTTATCGGTGGCTTCTTTATGATCGTCCACACAATCCAGTGGATTTTTAGTTCACTGTAGTCCTTGATCCTACTTTCATACCTTATGAAAATGCTAGTGGTGCTGCAGCTTGGTTTCCTCATTATGTTTCTGGAAGGCCGAAATATGCAATTGGGGAAAACCCTCATTTCTCTCCTAATCATGGAGGATAGTCAACGTGTATGTGCCTGTTGACCTCATACTAAAAATTGGAAGCAGATCCTAGTATTTTATATCAGTTGGGGACTTTACTTTTGGGAGATCATCCAGAGTCAAAAGTGCATGTACTTGAGGTGTGTGGCTGTTTGCTTTCACTTGCATTTCATGGAGACCTTCTGCGTGAGAGAACTCCTGCTAACAAAGTCTTCCAAATGATCTTGGAAATGCTTGGCTCTTCAAAGGAGGACATCCAAAGGATCCCAATACTTTCACAGATTGGATGAGGGCAGCTCATGTCAATGTTTGCTGACATTGAACCATTCCACAAAGCTGCAAAAGGNACATCAACTTTGGCGGGGCTGAATATATATAGACAACTACATCTGTGCACTGTTTTTGTTGAATACCATATCTGCATTTGGCTGTGGCTTACTGGCATCTGGGGTTGGCATTGGATACTGGATCTGTGGCTTTACAAATATCTTTTACCATTCATTTTTATCCTCCTTTTGCATATGTAACTTTTCTTGCAGGTCTTTTCCAGGAAGAAGATTTACACTTGAAGGATGTCTACTATTCTAAGCTGAAGGATTTTATGGGAAACCACTGCAATAGAGTGCAAGACTGGGTTGCACACATTGACCATCTAATGAACAACATGAGAAGTGAAGCCTGAGTAGCTTCACATGTTAGGGAAAAAGAATAAGATAAATCAATCAGTCACCAAGAAATTTAAGTGCAGAACAGAGCAGAGGGATATTCTTTTTGCATGTAATCGAGATTCGTCAAGTTTTGATTTCTGGGTAAGTTTATGTTTTCGGTGGTTTAGGCGAGCCCATGTGTGTGCTCATTAACCACTGAAAGGGACTGAATGAATCCATGGCCCAAAACTAAAGGCACAAGGTCTTCTAGGTTCTTGAACACCTCACAGGGAGATATTCATCCCAGTTGGAGCCAAATGTTAACTCTCAAAAACGCACCGGCATTTTTGAAGGAAAGATGCCTAATATTGTAGTGAAAATTTTACTAACTTCCCTAGCTCCAAATCCAAATCTGATTGTACCATTGGAAATATTACGATCTGTATATGTCGATCGACTATTGGAACGTGCGAAACGGACATTTCACGATTGAGAAAATTGATTTTTCCCAAAGGCACTTTTTTCTGAAAATTTTGACTTTCGGTGGTTAACTCACATAGAAATTTTCCCAAGTAACCACCAAAAGTATGTGTGTCCAGAATTAAAGCAATTTTTTGCACAGGTCAGGGATTTTTGGTATGAAAGGGTTTGGAACCTTTTCCAATGCATGTCTAATAAATTATCAGACCCAACTCAGCAGTTATTTTTGACATATGATGGAAAAAGGAGTTATTTCAAAGGTCTATGGACAATTTATGTTGAATAGAAAGGCAGGATACTTTGCCACAACAGCAAACTCGAATTGGTCTCCATGGGAGAAGGATCTTTTAGCCTTGGAATGCTTCTCTACACTGCACCAATAGTCAACAGAGGAAAATCAGGGATTGACCTCCTTTTGAGGAAGTATCCCACTCCTTTTGCAACAGATTTTTACTTACTATTTTTAGTTGATTTGATCCATGTTTTGAGGATCTGAAAACTGTTTGTAAAGGCTGTAAATCCTAGGAACTCAGTTTGATACAGGGTTCGATTCTGGATACATTAATGCTCTTTGTACTTAGACTTTTCACTTGCTAATACAGATCACAGGTTTCTTTCCATTTTGGTGGCAGTTTCTCATATTTCTTCTTCACTGTTATACTGTTGTCAAACCTTGAATATCTGTTATCCTATTGTTTGGTTCATGACATTATAATCAGTCTCTTTAGTTGTTTATTAGACCCTGCTTTGCACCGGTTTATGAGCAATATTTTCTTCATCCACTGAAAGCTATTTTACTGTTTAACCAATCTTGGAGAGCACTGTCTATTTGTTTATCATTTTGATGTCTGAATACCATAAGTTGAACTGAGTTATCCCATTGATCCACCTTTACAAAATACAAAAACATTCATTTCTTAAGTTACCAAGCACCTTTGCTCTGCAACCACAAAGGGTTTCTTGGAGTGATAACACCTTATACACAAGCTTTGTAGCACTTTTCCTCTGCGTCTTAACACCTTTAGCCCCCGGAGGATTTTTCCCAAGTATCATTATTCTGAACATCAGTCTTGTCCTTGCACCTTGAACTTGTATGTTTGTAACACTCATTCCTCCATTGTAACGTAACATTCCTTTATTCTTTTTTTCAAAATCATCGAAAAAGAAAAAAAAATCAAATATACCCCAAAAAGAGGAAGGGAAAAGTATTTTCTTTATTGTCAGCACAATAAGTCTCCCTTGGATAAAGCACATTTGTCTATTTGTTTGTCAAACTGTGGGATTTAATACGACCTTAGGAAGTTGTTCTCACTACGTAGAGTTGTGTCCTCCTTCATTTGGTTATTCTTCCAAACATATGGAGAGTTTGTGTTGCCTCTTGCCTCGTAAACTTATGAATAATGCCATGCTACCTGAGTCTCATCATTTTTCGTGCTATTGTCCATGGGAAGTTTTTACCAAGCCTAAGTTGGCCCCTCTGCAGTTTGTCTCTTGCCCTCATACCCGACCATCCTGAACGTCCAATCAAGTCATTTTTAGAAATCAATGAAGCCTTCAGTCTGATCATCAAGATTCTCTAGTCCATGATCGACGAGCCGTCGAAGACCTTTGGGTAGTGAAGTCATACACTCATATTACACTCCTACCCGAGTTTTGAATATTTTGAATTTGTTGCTTGAGCTCTGAAGATCTCATCTCAAGCCATTAGGCCGTATTAGCTTCTAGAAGATGGATACTCTATATGTATATCTTTTTTATTTCGAGATGTAGCTCCGCTATGTATTATTCGTGGCTACACTTTATATAGTTATTTGACATGGATCTACAGTGTATTTGATTGGTAATCATGATTCTATTTTATCCCAAGCATGGGTATGCCCGGCTTGGTGAGACATTTGTTATTTTTTAGATGGTGCCTCCTGGTTCCTGGTCCCTGGGCTCACCTGTTCGGCACATCAGTAAAGATTGGTAATGTATTTCGGCCATCAGATGCTCTTCTAACCTCACACATTAGTGGGAATCTTTTATAACCCTAATTTGCACCATAAATTCTTACCTAGCATCAAGCCATCTCATAGCCCTTCTTTGCCAAGCCACTACTGAACAATTCTTCTAAAAAAATCCTTTTTTAAAAGTCCACACTAGCTGACACACTACAACCCGTGTAGATCTATAGTGTCCATGCTAGTTGGCCCACTACAGCCCGCGTGGACCTATAGAAGCATGAAAAAAGGAAAGTTGTCAACGGAACACACATATTTGGGTGAGTTAACTGAACCTTTCGGCCATGCATGGCCGAGGGTTCGCCCAAATACCTAGCTTCTTCTAGCTTATAAAAGAAGGGTTAGGGGTCCTATTTGGTAGAGGAGAATAAGAGTAAAGAAACTCTACCCAATTGCACATTCCCATTGTCCCAATCCTTTAGCCATCATTGTGCAAAGAGAGATACAAAGAAAAGAAGTTGGAGGACATTTGAAGAGGAGCCCAGGATCAGGTTCGCGGAGCAGTGGCCGGTCTCGACATTGTAAGTTGATTCATTAAAGTTAATAATAAAGAAATTATTTTCCCATCCCACTATATGAGTTCTTCATAGTTTAGTGAATATATGTTTGAATCTCTAACCCATTAATCTATAGAACAAATGCATGTGGAGTTTGTTGCTTGTTGTGTACGCAGGTCAGTCTTGAGAGGATAGCTACCAACAAGCAATCAAGCGTGAAGAAGGATCGATATTGAACGTCTGAAACAAGGTATGTTCATTTAACCATGTATTTGCTTAAAATAAATGGGGATTAGGTCTAGGATGAAGGTAGAAAGTAGGATTCTTTCGGTCTTATCTGCATGCATAATATAACCCTAAATGCTAGTTTGTAGGGGGATTTCCCACCACAAAAAAGAGGCACATCCGACCCAACTCATCACCTTATGAAAGCCCAATCGTTTTGGTGTAAAAGAAATACGGAACCTGGAGACTCCGCATTGATTATCAGGCCCTAAATAAAATCATGGTCAGGAAAAGTACTTGATTCACCAAATTAATGATCTCTTGATCAGCTCAAGAGGGACAAATAATTAATTAAGATTGATATGAAGTCTGGCTACCATCATGTACCAATAGAGTAGATAGATGTATGAAAAACTACCTTAAAAAAAAGGTCTTTTTGAATGGATGGTCATGCCCTTTGGTTTGAAAAATGCCCCAACAACTTTCATGAGAATGATGGATGATATCTTGCATCCTTTCACTAATTCTTTTTTGGTGGTGTATTGGATGACATCCTCATTTACAAGAAGATTTGGGCAGAGCACCTGCAGCATATTCAATAGGTTATGCACACTCTCCGACAACACAGGCTATATGGAAACTTGCAAAAATCATCCTTTGGCATGGACATGGTCCAGTACCTAGGCTACATTGTTGATGCACATGGTGTGCATTTTGATCCAACCAAGATCGAAGTCATACATGATTTGGCGAACCCCAACCATGCTCACTGACCTTTTGAGCTTCTTAGGCCTTGCCAATTTCAATCGCAGGTTCGTGTTGGGATTATCCCATATTGCATGGGACCTCATACAAATAACCAAGGGTGGTGGTAAGGGAAATTGTATGTGGGGCTTGTCCCAACAGAAAGCATTAAATGAACCAAAGCAACACTTTGTGCTTAGCCCCAACTCTCTCATTACCTGACCTGCAACAACCCTTTGAGATCGAGACAAATTCTTCAGACTACATATTCCCTTGTAAATGTATATTGTAATTTCATAGTAAATATGGGCCATTCATTTTAAGGTCGCAGATATGACAGTAGAAGTTATGTTAGGGTTTTTTTCCCTAGAAGGAAACCCTCTTTTATGAAGGAATTGTATTGCGGCAGTGTATCATTGCAAATATTGTATTATGAGAGAGGAAATTGTGAGAGAAAGAAGAGGAAGTTACAACAGGTGTGTTGTAGGTTGTATCCTTTCATTTTGCTGGCTAATAAAAAAGAAGGACCTGGCAATTTCTCTGGTGGATGTAGCCCACAGTGGGTGAACCACATATATATGTGTCTCTATTATATTGTGTATCTTCTTTGTTTATTTCCACATTTGTTTTATTTTATTGTTCCGTGATCCTATTTTTCTAACATCTTCTTACGAATGAGAATAGTCATCACATATCTTCTCAAAGATAAGCTACCACCATTCTAGCAAACTTGTTTTCATTCTGCATTTTATAGTTTTGAGCATATTTCTTATTTAATAGAAGTCAAGTTTTACTATATCTCTATTATGTTCACTGTGTCTCTATGTTAATATTATAAATCTATGTTTTCATTTCGTTCCGCTCATAAATATGGATCAATGGTATCAGAGCGATCTTCTCCTTGTCATTTATAGTGCATGTTCCTAACGCAATCAAGGTATAGAGAGTTGGCTCTTGATCTTGTTTCTCTTGAGGACAAATGCTCTTGTACACCCAAGAAACTGTCCATGGTGGGTGAGAATAAAGACGATGAGACAAGAGATCCTTTCAAAATGTTACTTGAGGAAGCCTTTGAGCGATAATGGAATGAGATGATGGAAATGTTTTCACAAATCCTTCGATGACTTCCAACAAGTGACGCATCCACTATATATTTTAACCTTGTACAATATTTACTGCGAATAAATTTTCAGTAAAATAACAAAAAATGTACAATGGAAAATACAAACATTACACAGATATTTTTCCCTTGTAATCCCAAACCGGGAAAACCAACATATTCTATATTCATTTACAATGTTACATTGTTTACAATACAATATACATATAAGAGCCAGCGGTATCCAAAACATAACCTAATGACCTGGATTAGTCAACAACCCTAATTCCTTAACTGGAAATAGAAAACCATATGCAAAAAACCATGTGTTGAAAAACTGCCCAAAAAAGAGACACGTTTCCCGAGGATTTTTTTTCTAGAGGGCACTACCCCGAACCCACGCAAGGAGGATATCGCCCCCCCTTCACCCCCTCAAACCTCCGATGCACGCCCAACAAATAATATAGCACATACCCAACATTCTCCCACTTGTTGTTTTCTTTTTATTCGAGGGGTTACATAATCAACAATCCAAGGCAGCAATGCCCAAGGATCCTCTACACCAAGAGAACTTCTCAATGCTCACAAATTTTGTTAATGAATCTGCAACATTATTGAAAGTGTCCACCTTCATCAACAATATTTTCTTTTCTTCAACCATGTTTCTCACAAAGTGATATTGAATATCCATATGCTTTGTCTTTGAATGATAAGACGGGTTTTTCGCCAGAAAAATTGTACTTTGACTATCACAATCTATCCTTACAACTTGTTGTACCAACCCAATAACTGAACACAATATTTTTAACCATATTTCTTCCTTACTTGCATGAGTGACTGCCATGTATTCAGCTTCTATAGTTGAAAGAGCCACTACAACCTGTCTTTTTCTCATCCAACTTCTTGCTCCTCCAAACAGGGTAAACACATACCCACTTGTAGATCTCCTACGATCTAGATCTCTAGCCCAGTCTACATCCAAAAATTCATTTATATACACCACTCTGTCCAATCCCATTCTTCCTTGGTAGCACAATCCATAGCTAGTAGTGCCATGCAAATACCTGAAAACCCTTTTTATTGTTGTGCAATGCTCCTTCCCTGGTTTTGACATATACCGGCTCAAAACTCCCACCGCATGTGCAATGTCTGGTCTAGTACAGACCATTGCATACATCAAACTAACAACTTCATGTGCATATGGAACACAAGACATGTCCTCCTCCTCTTCATGTGTCTTGGGACACTGATCCATAGATAACTTTACACCAAGAGGAATAGGAACCTTGACCAGTTTACATTCCTACATATTAAACCTTTGCAATATTGTCTCGACATATTTTTTCTTATTTAACTAGAGTTTCCTCTTTTTTTGATCTCTTTTACTTTCCATGCCCAAAATGAAATTTGAATCACTGAGATACTTCATGTCGAATTTAGAGAACAACTGTTTTTTCACATCCTAGATAATCTCCTTGTTGTTTCCTATCAGTAACACGCCATCCACATACAAAACCAAATAAATCAAATGATCACCAATTATTTTAAAATACACACAGTGATCCTCTTTGCTTCTTTTGAAGTCAAGTCCCAACATATAAATATCAAACTTTTGATACCACATCCTTCGTGGTTGTTTTAAACCATACATGGACTTTTTCAACTTGCATACCAACTCCTTCTTTCCCTTCACAACATAACCCTTTGGTTGCTTCATATAGATTTCTTCTTCCATATCCCCATGTAGGAATGTTGTATTCACATCCATCTATTCTACTTCAAAGTAAAATGCACCAACAACATATAACATAAATATTATAGAGGCTAACTTGGAAACAAGAGAAAAAATATCACCAAAATCAATTCCCTCAACCTGGTAATAACCCTTTGCTACTAACCAAGCTTTGTATTTCTCCACTTTTCCTTCTGCATTCAACTTTTTTTTAAATACCCATTTGCTGCCAATGGTATTTCTTCCAATCGGAAACTCCACTAGATCCCAAGACTCATTCTTATCCAAGGCTGCCATTTCTTCGTCCATGGCCTTTTTCTAGATATTTTCATCCTCTTAATCCACTGCCTCTGTGACAGTTCTAAGATCATCATCACTAATAAAAAAAGAAAAATTTGAACAGAAACCATATGGATTATACCTTTCCAATAGCCTTCTTTCTTGAAAGGATCTCCTCAATACTAGAGTATGAGGATCTTCTTATTTCGATTCACGTTCTTCTGTAGAGTCTCATTCATCATCCTTTAAATCAAACCCTATTTTATCTGGTTCTTCCTTACTTGGTAGGACTTATTGTTTAACAACATACTTCATTTCTCTAAATACCACATCTCGTCTATACACTACCTTCTTAGTTTTTGGGTCCCAAAGATTATAACCTTTGAGACCATCTTTATATCCAATAAAGATACACTTTTCAACCTTCTTATCTACCTTATTCTTATTTTCCTTTGGAACATGAACATATGCATCACATCCAAATACCTTGATATGTGTGAACGAAGGATCCTTACCATTCCATACCTATTGTGGAGTCTTGTCATCCAACGCTAATGAGAGTGATCTGTTGACCAGGTAACATGCAATACCCACTGCCTTTTCCCAGAATTCTTGTCCTAACTTGGCACCAATGAGCATGCACCTTGCTTTTTCCATCAACGTCATGTTCATCCTTTCTGCAACTCCATTCTGCTGAGGTGTATATGGAGTAGTCTTTTTCCTTGCTATACCACACTTCTTACATAATTCTTCAAATTCATTCCTGCATAACTCTCCACCATTATCTGTCCTCAACGCCTTAATTCTTTTCTCTCTTTAATTCTCAACAAGAGCCTTAAACTCTTTAAACCTGTCAAAGACTTCAGATTTATTCATGAGAAAATATATCCAAGTATTCTTCGAGAAGTCATCTGTAAATGAGACATAGTACAAATATTTTCCCAATGATGGGATCGACACAGGTCCAAAAACATCACTGTGAACTAGCTGTAAAATTCCTTCTACCCTCACTGCACCAGAGGGGAATCTTACCCGATTTTTCTTCCCATATAGACAATGTTCACAAAAATCAAAATAAAGAGAGAATTTAGACATCCCTCAACCATACCTTTACTGTGTATTAGTTGAAGACCCTTCTCTCTGATATGCACCAGCCTTTGATGCCACAACATAACCTTTTCTCCAGCGACTGTAGAAGTTATTTCTTCTTCAAATCCAATATTATGAACAATGGAACTATTAAACCCATCACTAATATTGTTTCCTTGCAACTTATACAAAGTTCCAAACCAAACTACCTTCAACAACACCATTTCTCCTCGAACCATCCTGCAGGTTTCATTTTCAAATATTGTTTTTACCCCTGCATTGTTGGTCTCCGGTTTTGATCATGTTTTTGCCTCTATTATATTCCACAAACCTCCATTTATATACCTAGTACCACCCTTCTGGCCTTGTTTTGACATAATTGACATATCGCTACCATTCAATGGGGCTACTTAAGGTATCTTTATGTTTCAAGCTATTCTTATGCATTTTGATGCTTTAAATTGATATTAGAACTAATGTCGCTTGGGTTAGGTACCACTTCTATTTTTGGAACAGGATTGTCGGTACCAGGTACCAACTCGTACCCGTGGAGATACCAAGGGAGCCGCTCAAGATCTGTGCATTATGGTCCGAATGGGAGACAGAGAGATTCGCATGACAGCTAGAGTCATCGCCCACAGGGTGCTTGAAGGCATAATGATAAAACTGGGTCGTTAATTCTTCATCATTCACACTTCGTGACACTACGTGTCACGAAGATGTGAAGTACGTTTTAAAACTTGATTCTAAGCTATTTTCGGATCGGGGGATCCGTTGTTTTTATGTATTTTTCTTTAGACTGTTATAAAGAGGAGATCACTCCTGAGAACGAGGTTGGATTATGCTATATCATGAACATATATTTATGAATACAAAAACTGTTGTTATGGTACTCGACTGTCATACGATTTGAGATTTTTCTTTGAGTAGATGGAACGTGAAGTTTACACCATGTTTGCATAGAATGATATAGTCGGTGCTGGTCATTACTTACAGCGTTTGTGTTGTTTGGTTGGGCCCTCCAAACCGGTGCAAGCCACTGCTTTATTCTGTCATAGATTTAGCTTTACTCTGTCTTAGATTTAGTTCATTTCAGTGTTTTGGAACTTGCATAGAGGATAGCTTAAAGTTTAAATATTGACTGGTTCAGAATCGTGTTTAATTGTTCTTCAACATAATCGTTTCCCGCATACTGTTATCTTTTATGTTGATGAATATTGAATGCATAACTGATGCCTGTAGGGTTTGAGAACATGAACTAAGTTTAATTAGTCTCTAGTTTTCAATTCGAACATAACTTAGAATTGGAATGAACTTTGCTTTGTTAGATAGTTAGTTACCCTGCTTAATTGGAACAGTTAGATTACAGTTAAATCAAAGGAAGCTTTCGGTACCAGTAGGTAGGGTAGTAATCTATTTTCCTGTAGACAGCTTTAGATTGATTTTGATAACCAGATTAAATGCATTTGAGGAAACACTCTTTCTGTCGTGGCTTGAATAGAAATGATGATGGTAGATGATTAAAAGTAGTGGTGGAATGAGCTTGTGAAATCATACTTATGAATGGAAATAGAAGCACCAACATTTAAACATAAGATTGTTTTCTGTTGATGACTTAAATAGGAAATGCTAAGTTTCAAGATCGTCATTACGATTCAAGTTCTCAGAATGAGTTTATGTTTTCTTTTCAGGATAGCCTTTACATAGGAATTAGCTTACCTGCACATATAGTGTATCAGCTCAAAGTTTACCAACCCTGGTTTGACAATTTAGTGTTTCAGGTCATTCAAATCTTCAATTTAGCAGCCTGACATGCATCATCCATTTTTATTATAGAAATCAAATTTATGGCCAAACCTGGGATGTCCAAAACACCAGGAAGTGTCCTAATCCTTTCATCTATGAGCCTCAACTTGAATTTTCCTCGTCCTATGATTATGGTTGTCGAATCATTACCTAAGAAAACATTAACTCCATCATACCTTTCATATTCGCAAAACCACTCCCTATGGGGAGTCATATGAAAGGATGCAGTAGATTCAACCAACCTTGCCTAATGATATACATGCATGCTTGAAGAATCCAAGTACACATCCCATCCTTCTTCCTTGGAGGTTTTTTCTTCTGTAGAAGGAGATTATTCAGATCCCTTATTTTTCTCAACTTTGGATCTACACTGCTTCTTGTAGTTCCCTTCTTTTCCACATCTCCAACATACCCTTACAAAATTTCCTGGAGATTTAGATCTACCCTTAGACTTAGATCTCCCACTTGAGAACTTGGATCTATTTCTTTCCTGGGAACGTCCTCTTGGAAATAATGCGTCTATGCTTTGTCCTTCCATATTCTTCCATCTCATTTCCTCCGACAACAAGGATGAGAACACTTCATCAAACTTCAAGGAATTTGTATTACTACCTATGGCCACAACTAGATTATACCACGAGTCTGCTAAAGAACAAAATAAACTGATACATTTATCTTCATGTGAAATTTTCGTCTCAACATATACTAACTAACTTACCAAAGTATTGAAGGCGTTCAAATTCTCTGACATCAAGTCTCCATCTCTCATCCTTGGGTTATAAAACTTATTTCTTAGGAATAGTTTATTCACTAGGGACTTAGACTAATATAACTTCCCCAACTAATCCCATAAATCCTTGGTTGTAGCTTCCTTTTACACATTCAGTAATATTGAATCTGAGAGACACAGTCGGATTGTGCTCTTCACCTTCTGATCCAACTTTTTCCAGTCCTCTATTGAAGTTTCTATAGGTGTAGTACCTAGATCTACCACAATCCATAGATATCTGTCCACCAACAAATCTTCCATATTGAGCTTCCACAACTCAAAAAAAATCCCATTAAACTTCTTGATCTCCATTTTCGAATTTCTCACCATTTCTTTTCACCTAAAAAATCAATACCACAGATCGCCCACTGTAACAAGGCTTATCATAATCCTGAGCCAAAATCTTGACCACAAAGGAAACCCCCTGAAGCCAACAAAGCCTGATACCAAACGTAGATTTTAACCTTGTAGAATATTTACTGCAAATGGATTTTCAGTAAAAGAACAGAAAAGATACAATGGAAAATACAAACATTACATAGAGATTTTTCCCCTGGAAACCCAAACCGGGAAAACCAACATATTATATATTCATGCATGGTGTTACAATTTTTATAATACAAAATACATATAGGATCCAGTGGCATACAAAACCCTAACCCAATGACCTGGAAGAGTCAACAACCCTAATTCCTTAACCGGAAATAGAAAACCATTGACAAAAAACCATGTGCCGAAAAACCACCCAAAAATGTGACACATTTCCTGAGGAATTTTTTTTTCTTTGGGGCGCTACCCCAAACCCCTGTGTGGTGGGGATATCACCCCCTACACGCCCCCTCAAAATGACTTACATTCCTGGTGCAACACAGACACTACTACTCGTGCAAAGAATATAACACATACCCAACATCCACCTCAAGCAGAGGCGCTACCCCCTTCAAGGTACAAATCAATTTTGATATTCCTACATTTGAAGGTCAAATAGATGTAGATGTCATAGATAAATGGTTAAACCTTCTATAAAGGTATTTTTATATCCACAAATTTTTCTATAGAGAAAATATTACATTTGCGCTCCTCAAGGTCGTCCCCCATGTCAAAGATTGGTGGGAGACTTTCTATGAGAAAAAGGAAATAGAGGGATCCACATTATTTGTAGTTGCACCCACTTGGGGTTCCTTGAGGGATTCTATTAAGTAACAATACTACCCTATTGGAAGTTTTGATGACTTGTATACAAAATGGACCACACTAGGGAAGGAAAGAGACCAAACAATGCCATAGTTCACCAATGTCTTGCATACCTTACAGACCAAGATGGGTATCTAAAATTCTGAGCAAATTTGGGTTACTTGGTATGAACCAGGTTCTGATCTCAAATAGTTTTCCAACAAAACCCTCAAAACTATCGGCTCTACTGGTAAACCAAAAGGAAATGCAACGCACAGAGTAAACAACGCGGTCTCACACGAGATAACTTTATGGGGGACTACAATACTCAGGTGTCTGTAGTCTAGGAAGGAGTGGGGACTATGGTTTGACTATTTTCCTTATGCATAAGCATCATTAATTATTCATCTATGATCTAAAATTGATCTTTTAAAGACTATGGTTAATTTTATGCATGAGTTGATTTACCACTTAAGAATTAAGAGAAGAGGAAGATTTAATAAATAAATGTTGTAGCCATCATAAAGATTGCATAATAGAAAGTAAACATTAAGAACAAAAAACAATAATGCTAAAGATTGATAATGGAGTTCGACACAAAATTTTCCTACGTCTCTGGGCCTTTGTCTTTAGTGGAAGGCATCTTATTAATCTTTAATGCTTAAAACAATACCAAGAAAGGCTTACATAACAAATCCTAAAACCACCTTTCAGATCTGCAACTTCTGGACAGAAACGAACATCATCAATGGATGCAACAAGTAATTATGAGGATTTTGAATATGAACTCGGTTATGCTAGTTTTGACATCTTGGGCTCTGGAGGAACTTTTATGTTTGACTACTCGGATGCAAAAACAGAAGCCATTTTCAGACTCCCCTAGAAATTTTGCAAATTTATTTATCAAAATACTAGCATTCTGATATATATCGATGTGTGTAGATTAGATCTTCCCACTATGTACTTCTTTATCTTAACATTCCTTAGCACCTTTTATGTTTTAAATGTAACCATTACATCTAAAAAAAAATATGCGTACAACAATTTTTTGTTAGCTAGAACCACGATATACCATTTTGGTATTATATGCACAATTTTTTTCTTTTCATGGTCATCCAAAATATGTATTCTAAATTCCTATGATCTAATCTGTTCACTCCTCAAATATGGATGAATACATGTAATCCTATTTCCAAGACCTTTCCAATGATGGCTTCCTTGCTCAATTCTGAGCCTTGAGTAGAAAGCTATGATCCTTTAAAAATTGTTCTTTTTCTCTAATGCATTTCTTGTGCAACAATCTCTTTTCTCTGAGCTAACGGCTCTTAGATATTTTTTGGACCCTATCTTAAAGTTCCTAGGTCTTCAGTACCTTTCTTGATGCAAGTCCAAACCAGATGAAACCCACAAGCTTCCTTCCTAATCCATTTTCCCTTCTTTAATACATTTTTTGGGTGTTAGCCCATTTTCTTCAGCCCTCAACTCGCATGTGACCACAAATGGAAACAAGTGCTAACCCAATAGGTGCCTACTCCATGCTTCGAGACTTTGGGCTTCGGGGCTCCAAGACTTTAGATGATTCCACCTTTTCTCAACCCAAAACTCCCGAACCGTGAGCCTCCGCATACTTCCACGTCACCTCGGTGACATCATCGCATCACTTTACTTCAGTGTAATGGAACTTCAGGGGTTTCTTCCTCCCACTCCATTACGAGCCATTTATTTCGCAGTTTCCAATCTCCAGACTTCACGATCTGGCACCACATGTCCATTAGGGCCCATAGTTTCCATGCTTGAACTAAAAGATACCAAAAAGTCACATCAAACTTTATACTTTTCAAATTGGGGGGAGATGGGTCGATGGTTTTGGAGTAACCCTTTGATTGTTCCGCAATTGGCCCCATGCTGACATGTACCCCTTCCAGGAAATCATGGTTTAGGATGCAGGACCTCCTTCTAGAATTATTTGTCGTGCATCTTCGATCTCCGCAATGCCTCCCGGCCATCGATCTTGATAGATCGTGATAAAATTTAATGCGGGCCTAATACAACTAACTTCTTCACCAAGTTTAAATACCTTGTGTCACCCACCTGATTGGACCATGTGTCAGATTCGTGTGTCCTACCATGTGGCACTCTGCGTTTCTTTCTCCCCGCTTCTGAAGTACACGATCTGCTGATGCATGTCTTTTGTCGATCGATGACTATAAATTACTTCGTCTCTTCGGGCTTCGGGAGTTTCAACCTATCCACACTCACTTTCTCCCTAATTGCTTTCACCCGAAGTCGATGATCTATCAACACGTGTCTCCCACAAATCGACGAATACAATTTACTTTGTCTCCTCGAGCTTTGGGAGTTTCAACCTCTCCACACTCATTTTCTCCCAAAGTGATTTCACCCGAAGTCCACGGATTTCCTCCACGTATCCTCTCTCTTAGATCGACGACAAAGACGGACTTTGTTACTCCGCGGATTTCCAAAGGAGCTCACGGCTAACCACCTTGCAACTTTTCCAGATATGATAGTCTGGGGTGACTCTGTTTCCTCCAAAAGAAATCCTAGTCGTTAACTCATTAAACCTTGAGAGTTTCTCCCCCTTTGAATATTTCTTCCCATTATCTCTCCTGAGCTTAGTTTCTCAAACCCCTTTCTCCTTAGAGGGTTTCTTCAACACTTAGTCGACTTTCAGATCTATGCACTCCTTGAAAAATATATTCATGTCCCTTCACGAGAAAAATCAAGCTATTTGTCCCAATCTTTTTGAGTCAAATACTTTGTTGACGCACTCCTTGCACCCAAGGATGCTCTGAACCTCGAATTTTTTCACTTTCGACAACAGTTTACTCTGAAATATTTGTCTCGTTAACCACTAACATAGCCCATCTAGGCTCAGTGTCGAAACCATGGCTCTAATACCATTTTGTAACATCCCCAGCCACCAATAGGCCAGGCAACGCCACTACTTGGACACTTCACTTAGCTCTAATACCAATTTGTAACGTCCCCAACCATCAACCCCCACTGGGTAACTCTAGCGAAGAAACCTTAACTTTTCCTTTACTTTTCTGATACCATTTTTTCACACCCCCGACCAACCAAGCCGGACCATGCTACTCATAGAAACAAAAATTATCATATGCATATAAATATAAACCTAAACAGAAAATATATTTTGTTCATACATAGATTAATGCGGAAATAACAATAAGCATACATGCAGTACTCACAGGAAAAACCCATAATATAACAGCATATACAGGAAATACTCATCAACCTAGCATGTACAAATACACAGCATGTAAATGAAAATAAGAATGGGTACTTGTCTTTCAATTAAATTACACCAACTGTGTGCAGACCTTGCACGAACCTCCCAGGCATAGACCATGTTGCTCATCATGCTCAACAGTGGGTCACCCTCGAGATGGGACTAAACTCCATCAGGCAAGGGAATTCTAGGCTTGGAAAGGACAACAAGGAAGTTGCACAAAACAACAGGAAGGATATTTTATCCCAGGAGCCACTTATGCCCACAACCCACAAACCCTCATTCTCCACATACCTGCTCCACCCCAGAAGGGTACGCCTTCACTAATACAAGTCCATTAGTCACTACACCTCCCTTACCTTGGGCTTCAACAACAAGCTAGACTGAAAGTCTCAGAGTACTGTAGCTGCTATGGGACTCCCTCCAAGAGAACTCACTTCCCAACAAACTCTCCCAACTCTCTCACCCGGGAGACTTGCTCACAGACCAGACAACCTGCTTCTTCAATTCATCTCTTATGTCAAACAGACACAAGTGATGTCAAAAAAAGAATTCGGGTAACACATAGGTGAAGTCAACCATAGAAAATGGGTATGGACACATAATATGGCAGAAAACCAAGCTTAGCCAAAACTGTGTTGGCAGCAACCGCAAACTGCTACGAAACAACACGAATCAGGAAAAAATACAAGTTCGTCGGGCTTCATAGGAAATACGTAGGACAAATGTAGTGTCTACAGGTTACACTAGGGCATGCATCAATGGGGAGTATGGCTCTCTTCCAGGGTGTCTAACCTCACGAGAGTGATGATGCAATGGTGAAGTATTGTTAGTCGTGAGAATTGTGAGACTTGTGAATGAGATGATCTGACAATGAGCTGATTTTCCACTTAAAAATGTATGCACCCACTTTGACACATCTCTCCCTGAAGCTACATGAGATCCACTTAACACTTTCCCCCCTTTCCCTTAGGAACTTAGGACAACACAAATTATATCAAACCTTAGCCTTTAAGAAATAATAATATAATATTATTCCTTTAGAGGTAAGCCGTCTAGCTTATCCCCTATTCCTAGACACTTAGCCCCTTCCCCACCTAGTGGAGTTTAGTCCCCTATAATTTTTTCTTCATGGAGGGTCTACACGCAGTGATGTATAATTTTTATTTATGATTTTGCATAATTACATATACAAAACAGGCTCCTTGCCTTAGCATCCTAGGCTCTCTGGCCTAATCATCGCATAAGCCTCCTAGCTTATTATGACTTGGCTCACCAGCCTAACAAGCATGTTTACAATTTATAATTACAACTAGGGCTCTACCAGGGGATATTACAGTAGAAATTCTTTTGAGCTCAATACTCCACCCTTCCTTGGCTTGCACCCGGTGTTCAATGTGGACCTCCCTTGACCATATTTTCCACCATTATTGGACACCTCAGAGATCGCAGAATAGTTGACACCAATAGAGTTCAACCCTGACTGCATGGAACATGCATCCAGTGATCAGATAGTGGACACACAGATCAAGGGCACTTGCTAGCAGAGGATCCAACTTTATCAGGTTGTCAAGGTAGGGAAGCTCCTACACCAAGGCAAGTGGCTCACCCGAGGCCAAATTCAACAGAAGTTTCCTCATCTAATGGGAGCACTCAATGCAATGGAGACCATTAATTCTTAAGGGGGGAGGACTGATCCAAGTGGATATTAGTGGCCTTCCACCTATTCCAACAGGCTCCTCTTGACAATTTTTAGTTCAACACGTTCTTTTGTAATTCTTTGATATTGTGGGTTATACACTTCTAAGGTTGTCTAAAGCCCTACACAGCTTCTATATGAATATTGGTGGACACCCACCTAATCCAACTAGCTTATTATGGAAGTTTTCATGTCAGTACATCTTTTTGAACTTCCAGGGTCGTTTTGGGGCCCTAAATATTGTTTTTTTTGTCTTTCCACAATCAAACTATAGACGAAGTCAGAGTTTGACGACATAATGTGTAGTTTTCGAAAAGACCTTTCCAACGGGTTATCACACACCTAAAATAGAGGTCCTATCCAAAGTTTACGACTTTGGGAAGTGAAGGTACTAACTTACCCATTGGGGCCCACATAACTTTTGGTGTTTCATCTCCTAGGGTTAGATTTTTGGATGTCTAGGGTTTTGGCACTCATGAGTAATGTTAAAAAGGCCTTTGGAGCCTCATTCTAATCATTATTTTCAAACATATGCACGTAGCAACCACATCTCTTCTAAGAGATAGCAACCAACATTCGAGCAAGTTGTTTTCAGTTCTACAGTTTTACAGTTTTAGCTTATTTTATTTACACAATAGAAGTTATTGTTCACTGGATATATGTTGTTGTTCTCTTTATATCTGTGTTATTATATTCAATCTATTATTCCTTTCATTCCGCTCATAAATCTGGATCAACATTGTGGAAAGCATAAGCATCCTTCAGATAGATGTTCCAAATGCAAGAAATTTGCAAGAGTAAAGAACCACTATGGGTGGATCAATTCTTGGCAATGGTCATCAACCACCGAGAAGATATATCAGTCATACCGAAGAATTCATTCTCGAGTATTGACACATCTTGCAGTAGAAATATTTTCATTTTCTCGCATTGTCCTTAACATGGGGGGATAATATCAGTGATTGACACTCGCTTCAAGTTTCAAAGTCCTATTAATCGAGCAATAACAAGAGAGCATGATTTGGTTTGTGGTCATCCCAAAACCACCAGATGGTTTGTGGTTTTTCTTAAACCTTAATTTAATAGAATATTTATACAACTTCTAGATAGTTTGTGGTCAACTTAAATCTCAATTTCGTAGAAGACATCATCTTCTGCTAGACAACAATTTATGGTCATATTTAAACATCCATTCGAGAGCACTTCCAATTATCATAAATCATTAGCTTACATCAACTTCTAGCTAAATTAGGAAATGTTTCGGGAACCATTGAGGCTTGGAGCCAAGTTTCAAGGTTTGTGGTATTCCTTAAACCGCCGCCACCATTTAGTATAAGACATCAATTTCTGCTATCCATTTGGTTTGTGGTCATCCCAAAACCACTAGATTCAAAGAGCGCATTCAACCATAAGTAACAGTCCATTTCCAGATTTTAGTTATCCACTTCTAGATTTCATCTCTCTTCTTAGAATCACATACATGTTTTTGGATTAAGTAGAAAAATGTTGAAAACCTAAACCATTAGAATTAGTATATTTTGTATTTTTCACTTGGAATATGAAAAGTCAAGTGAAAACCATCATCAAGAATCCAAAAAACCTTCTGAAAGACCTTGTGTGGGTTGTTGTCGATTGATAGTTGTATTTTCGTTTATATATAACGATAAGATAATGATAGCATAAGATATTTGGATTCGGTAGGGTATTAGTATAATAGGAGCGAGTATTGTTCATCATTGAGAAATGTCATCCATGGCGTATACTGATTATTCAGAGTTGATCATCCACCCTTTAGTCCAACATAATTTCAAACAACATCTACATGGAACGATTATGTTTCTAGAGCGCAGATAATGCTTGCCTTAGTTGAAGCAACAGATGCCCTGAACCTACTAGGAGTCACGGTGCATGAAAATTCAAATATTAGCTTTAAGACAAATGTTTTTTGTACTAAAGAAACGAATAGATTGAATATTCCAACAGGCACAGATTTCAGTATTCCCTTTGTTGTCTGATCTCTAATACTAGACAAATTCCGCGCCCAGACCAGCGAATCTGAAGGACACGATAAGTTCAAACATTGTTTGGACTACTTTAAAGTAGCTTTACAAACACTAAGACACAAGAAGATAAGATCATCGATGGGTGGGTTGAAATTTGATATTTATATATTTTTTTAAATTGATAATTATATTTTCGTTATCAATTTTCCATCAATTTATTTTAATATATAAAAGTTTATAAAAAATCAATGTTTATAAAAAGAAATAATTAGGTTGAAATAGAAACAATTATTAATCATTAATTCGTAAAACAAATTTAAGATTGAATTTTCTTAAATGATGATAAAATATATTTTAACTTAGTTGTTAATTAGCGATGAAGATAGTCATGTTACTTTTGTTGTTATCCTTGAATGCATGTTGGTTTGTAAAGATGTATGCTCATGCATCCAGGCATTTGGCATGGGGTTTTAAAAGATAAATACTTCCCCCATATTCCGATGAGGACTTGGTTGTGCTCAACTCTGCTAGTCTCGTCTTTTGGCTCCCAAACCTGGAAGAACCTTCTAAACTCTTTACCTTTGATTGTGCACTGGCTCGCTTGGAAACCGGGTGTGGGTGAATCCATTATTGCTAGAAAGGATGAAATTTTTGGAATGGGGAAGGATTCCTTTCTTTCCGTTGAGTTGATTACATGTTCAAATAGAAAAAAAGTGTATTTTCTATTTCAAGCTAGTCAGGCTTCTATACAGGGGTCGATCTACTCCAACTGGCTTGACAGCACAGATTTGGGATTGGAGGGTGACTATGCTTCTGAATGGGCCCGGTACAGGATGAGCTTAATTGCAGCTGACATTTCTATTTCTGACAAACAGGATGAGTTAAGATGGACTAGTGGTGATTGGTCATGATTTATAACAACAAAAAATGTATACAACGCACTTGCAGTCGAGTTGAGGAAAAACAAAATAGGAGGTTGGAGGAGAAATTTGTGGGGTTGGGATTGCCCACAAAATATTAAACTTTTTTCCTGGATTCTCATTGAAGACAAATTAATTACTTGGAATAATCTCCAAAAGAGAGGTTGGTATGGGCCAGGATTCTGTCATCTCTGCAAAGGAAAGTAGGAATATGGAGTACATCTTTTTGTACACTGCCCATTCATTTGCATTGTTTGTAAAAAGATCAAAGAATAATACAGGCTATCTATAGGGTGGACAAGAACTTCAGTGAAGGATTTTTTGCAATTTGGGCCTTCCAGAATCATAGTCTATCTTCCTTGCCAGCATTCATTTGTTGGTTCATTTGGCTTGAAAGAAACTTGAATATTTTTTAGTCAAGGAATCCATCTTTGGCAAAGGTCATTTATCTCTCCTTAGGCGCAGTGAGAAGCCACATACCACATGAAACTTTTTACTCTATTAGATGTTCAGTCCATATTTTTCCACTTAATAAAATTATAGGATGGTTCGATGAGGCTTTTCCAAAAATGGGGAACAAAGTGGAGTGGGTGGAGTCATCAAGCTCAATGAACATTTAGTTTATAGGTGGACAGTCAATTGTGGAGGAGGATCAAACACAAGAGAAGAACTTTTGGGTGCTTGGGTTGCTCTAACCTTGGCTCATAGACTTTCTATCACAGACTTCCATGTCACAGGGGATTCAAAAATTGTAATTGACTGGCTAAATAACAAAGGATCTCTTCAAGCAATCTCTATCGACTGTTGGAAAGACTGGATAAAGGAACTCTTCAGGTTCTTTTCAATTATCACTTTTGCACATGTTTACAGAGAAGAGAATCTTGAGGCTGATATTTTATCAAAAAAGGCCCTCACTACACGTCCAGGAGCCATAGCTTACAATTAGTGGGTAGATGGTCATGAGGGACCAAGACACTTTTCAAAGCTATACTATTTTATCTTTCAGTGGACTCTTTATGTGAGAAGTCATATAGGATGGTAGTTTTTTTTGGGTATGTATGTAAGACAAAAAAAAAAAATTGTAAAATTTTTGTATACTATTTGGACAGTCTCTTTAGATATTTTTTTTAAAGGGCTCATTATTGTACTTTGTAGCTTCTCTAATATGGCTAGTGGATATTACTCAAAGCGAGTACTATGGTTGTAATAGTTTTGACAATGTGAACAGATTATATATCTTAATATAATGTGCAATTTTTATTTTGGTCTTTTCCTTCTTGCTTGGATCCCTTATTTTAATACATTTTCTTTCTTTTGAATGACATTATCTTAGCTCATTTGAAAGGATTTATCTATATTATTCATTAACCCATGCTCTCAAATCTTGTTAACTATGATTTAAAAACACCTTGACTCGTATTTTAGAAGCTAGATCCTTCGAAAGGGGACATATTTTGATATGCCTCGATGAACCTTTGGGGCTCTTCAAAATATTGAAGGGAACACATATTTCAATATGCCTCAATGAACCATAGGGGACACCTTATGATATGCCTTGATCATATTTAAAAGTGGATATCTTTTGATATTCCTCAACCATATTTAAAAGGGGATATCTTTCAATATACCTCAATGAAACATCGATGCTCTTCAAAAGAACATATTTCAATATGTTGTAATGAACCATTGGGGATCTTCAAACTATCAATAAGAGGAACCTTTTGATATGTCTTGACAAACCATCAAGGCTTGAGATATTGAAGGAACATATCTTTCAATATGCCTCAATGAACCATTGATCTCTTTGAAAGATCAAAACCTATTTTAAAAAGCTCACTTTACAGATTTTCCATCTGGTAACTACTAAGGTACTTCTCTCGAGAATTAAGCATCAAAGGATGAATTGACCACCATTCAAAGTTATCACTTTGAACATGACAAAGGGGTTTGCACTCAATGCCAAAGCTATAGGATTTGAGTATCCTTCATAGACTCGAAGGCCTTGCATCATATTGGCACTTGGCATATTCCCACACCAATATCAATAATGATTTGAACTAATATCTAACCATTTCCATCCAGCTTCAAATGTAACACAAGAAGCCCCATGCATAAGATAGCTTTTAACAAAACTACACTAAGGCAATTGGAATCATAAAGGCTCATAGTGCACCATTGTAATAAAAACTCTATGTGGAAGGAGTAATTTTCAAGTCAAGTCAAATTTAAGGCATTTTGAGTTACAAGACATGATTTCAGTACAACAATGGTGCAGATAGTGGTATACATTCATGAATTCCATTGTTAAAATCACACATAAACAAAAACAACTTAACTTTAGGATTATTAAGGAATTCAATACAACAAATCTTAGTAGAGCTAGAACACTTATCTTATGAGTACATTGGTCCAAGGATTCTGCTACTGGTGAGAAAATTTCCATTGAACTTTAGGAAATTCTATGTGGATGCCACCCCCAATCCAGAATGTACAACCACTGAGGAAAAGGAAACATTCTATGGACACGCAAGTCACTCACCTAACCCAATTTCTCTCATGATCAGCCAGGTTGTTCAACACCTAACTCTCTAGAAAATTTTCCAGGGAGTTGAACAAACACTCCCTTCACTGCTCCACACAACACCATGAATATACCCTTTCTCTATGAAACAATCCCAGAGGCACATACTGGAAGACCTTTCCCTTCTCTAAACAATAGTTCCTTGGGAAATCCTTCTCCTTGTGTTCTTAGGTTGGGCAAAGGTACTAGAATACATTTCCTTTCTCTACTCATTAATGCCTGAGGGAGTCTTCCTCCTCCTTTTGTTCTCAATGTGTGTACAAGAAGTCCATTTTTTTGTTATCTTTAGGATCAACCTAACATAGTCATCTCTTAGCTCTTAATCACCATATCTATGCTTTACTGACCTCAGATGGGCACATCAAATTATCACAGCGTACATGGCTTGTAATCACGTCTATAATTGACATGGATATTTTTTATAATTGACATGGATATTTTTTACGATTGGCCTTCTAGAGAGAGTCCCGGAATGACAATTATGGATGAAATTGTTCCACCTTTGCCAATCTCCGATTGGCAGACCGTCAGTGTCATATGCGGTATCAATGAGTAGTTATTGAAGTTACCATTTGATCTCCTCCTGTGGGTTGTGATCGTGGCAGTTTCATTGCATTTTCAGGGCCCAATTGCGCCTATAAATTTTAGGTGTCTTAGCTCATTTCTGTGAAAATTTCATCGATGCAGAGAACTATAGGCAATCAGAGTGAAGTAGCCCTGTAATAGTATAGCGTTGTGTGAGGTTTTGAAGATGGATTGTATGATCAAAAGCAGTGTTGAAGCATTTGTTCAGAGGTTTATGGTCATCTTTAAATCTCCATTCGAGAGCACTTCTAATTAGCATAAATTATTAGCTTATATTAACTTCTAGCTAAATTAGGAAATGTTTCGGGAACTATTAAGGCTTGGCCAAGTTTCAAGGTTTGTGGTATTCCTTAAACCACCACCACCATTTAGTATAACACTTCAATTTCTGCTAGTCATTTGGTTTGTGGTCATCCCAAAACAACTAGATTCAAAGAGCGCATTCAACCATAGATAACGATCCATTTCCAGATTTTAGTTATCCACTTCTAAATTTCATCGCTCTTCTTAAAATCACATACATATTTTTGGATTAATTAGAAAAATGTTGAAAACCTAATGGTTAGTATATTTTGTATTTTTCACTTTGAATATAAAAAGTCATGTGAAAACCATCATCAAAAATCAAAAAAACCTTATGAAAGACCTAGTGTGGGTTGTTGTCGATTGATAGCTGTATTTTTGTTATAATTAATATATATATATATATATATATATATATATATATATATATATATAAGATAATGATA
>JASDQU010010770.1:114498-129181 GCA_032191745.1 Picea mariana | reverse complement strand
ACATCTCTTTCTTTTCAGAGATAGGTTGCCCCATTCTGTCAGTTTGTGTTCTACATTGTTTTTCTCTCTTGTTCATTAATATAAGTTGGTTTTCACTATATTTCTATGTTCTCCACATTATCTCTGTGTATTTCCTTGTATTTCCTTGTTATATATCGGTTATATTCTTGTCTTCATGTCGTTCTTAAAATAATCTGGATCAAGTTCCTGTAGGTGCAGTACCTGGATCCACCGCGATCCATTGATGTCTATCCACCAACAGATCTTCCATCTTGAACTTCCACAGCTCAAAAATTTTCCCATTAAACTATTTGATCTCCATTTTCGAACTACTCGTCATTTCTTTTCACCTAAAAAATCAATACCACAGATATCCCACTGTAACAAGGCTTATCACAGTCCCGAGCCAAACCCTTGACCACAAAGGCGTCCCCCTGAAGCCAACAAAGCTCTGATACCAAATGTATATTTTAACCTTGTACAATATTTTACTGCAAACAAATTTTCAATAAAAGAACATAAAAGATACAATGGCAAATACACACATTACACAAAGATTTTTCCCCTAGAAACCCAAACCGGGAAAACTAGCATATTATATATTCATTCATAGTGATACATTGTTTACAATACAATATACATATAGGAGCCAGCTGCATCCAAAACCCTAACCCAATGACATGGATTAGTCAACAACCCTAATTCCTTAACCAAAAATAGAAAACCATCGACAAAAACCATGTGCCGAAAAACTGCCCAACAATGGACACAAAAAACGAGGCAATTTTTTTTTCTCGGGGGCCTAGCAGACCCCCCTACATGCCTGATGCAACGTAGAAGACACTAGAGCTAGTCATGCAAAGAATATAACACATACCCAACATAACACACATTGGAGTCATGAATGTACAATGTTGGATCCATTGGTTTGTGTAAATATAGTGAATTTAGAATCGGATAAGAATAGAAATGTATGTTTCAATTTCTAAGTAGATTCATTGATTCCACTACTTGAGATTACATTTCATTTACTTTAATTTAATCTATAATGTTTTTATGCTCTCAAACACCCTAACAACCGTTCTTCCAAAAAACACATAAAAGTCAATAAAGAAGAAAAAAAAACGGTAAGTCAACACTTGAAGCTTGAGGAATCACCTTAAGGGTGGAGACTCTAATTTAGGCATCTTCATCTGATGAATTCCATGTGAAAGTTGACTTGGAATATCTATCTGCATCAACATACACAAAAGGAACACAAAAATTATTGCAAAAAAGGTTTGTGTCTCATTTCTATTGTTATGTGCTCCATTTGATGGTCTTGTACCTCATTCCAAGTTCATGCATCCCATTTTCAAGCTTGTCAGTTCCATTTGCATTGTATTAGTGTAGCATGATTTGAACATATGACCTGTTATTTGTGAGCCTAGTGGGTGCAAAATTGGACACAAAAGATATAAAAAATTATGCTAAAATGGATGCACAATGATGCAAAAGTGGATGCAATGGAGACGTTCAACATTAAAAAGAGATGCAAAAAGGGATGTAGAAGAATACAAAAGTGGATGTAAAAAAGGATGTCATAGGATTGTCATGCATCTCGTTTTCTTATTTTCATGGAAGAGGATACAAATAAAAACACTATAAACTTGTATTGTAACAATGGAGAGAGAAGGTTTATTTTATCTTCCTGAATCTCACCACATTAAAATCCCCATAAATAAACCACTTTGCCTATAAAAATTTCTTTGTTATCCAATGTTAAAAGGTCACTCTTTCTACTACATCTTCATTTGAAGCATATAAATATTTACAATGGTTAGGTTGACACCATCTAAATGCATCATAATTAATATCAATTTCTTAATGAAGTGTGTGCATGAATCTATGACATGAAAATTTCTTTGTTATCCAATGTCAAAAGGTCACTCTTTCTACTACATCTTCATTTGAAGCATATAAATATTTACAGTGGTTAGGTTGACACCATTTAAATGCATCATAATTAATATCAATTTCTTAATGAAGTGTGTGCATGAATCTATGACATAGGTAACACGAATAAGTGTTAACAATATTCATTGGTTGTCAATCCTAACTAAATAAAACCAAGAAAAATCTTAAAAAGAACAATATGTATACCTACCACTTCTAAGGCATTGAATCGGACAATGCCTTTGAGACCTCACACATTCCACAATAACACTTTTATTCAAGGGATATAATGAAAATCCCAATCCCGCTATCAACAACATCACTTGTGTCTTTTATTATTGATTTCACATGAATAAATAAATGTTAATTATTATTGACCAATAAACTAATTTTAAATTAAATTTAAAATTAATCCATTTATTTATAAGAAAAAAATAATTTTATCAATGTATAATTAGTATTTTGTAAATAATGTTATTTAGTTAAATATAAACTTTTTATATAAAAAGAAATAAAATATATTGGTAATTGTTTGATAAGGTTATTGAAATATATTTATGAAAAAATATAATAATAGTAATAATTTATTTTTACAAGTTAGACACTAAATTGGTATATAAGATTTTTTTTTTTTGTTTGTAAGACAAATAACCCCAAATTTATAGAGATATACATATTTCTAAATTTAAACTTGTAAACTCTTAAGAGAAACATAGCCATTAAACTCATTAAAAAACAAAATATATATAGAAAACACTTATTGTAAATTTTGTAAAATTCAATCATTGAAAACATAGTGATCGTCATTTCGTCCTTGTAATCCAGATTTTACGCAGTTTCTTTATTTTGATAATACATTTATTCATAAAAGTGGAGAACGTGGTAAGTGAGGTGGACAGCCACTTGTAGAAAGTCTAGTCTTTGTCGACTATCATTTCTTGGGTTTATGCTTTACATAAATGGTAGAGAATCTTGTCCGGTAAAGTTGATTAACGGAGCCCCAATTTTGAACGGATGGTGTTATCATAGTGGCACAGAAAAGTGCAAGTCGTCAACATTACCAGCCTCTACAAGATCAATAATGTTTCTTGCATTTATGGATGGAGAAGATGTGCACTTACTTTGGAGAAATTGAAAAGGTAAAGTCTACATAAATATAAAAAATTTAACATTAAAGGTGATTACTTTGTTGTCAATTTTAAAAATATTTTAAAGGGAGAGGTCCATTGCCTTGCCCTAATGAAGCATATAAAATATTGGAAAACACTCATGAAATGTATTTATTTATTTTTTGGYCTAAGATGAAAATGTCTAAGCATATTGAACTATCAATTCCTCAAACAAAATATACTTTGAGAGGCAATTCAATGTCTAGTGATCTAGAGGGTGACATTGCTTCAGAGGATGATATAGATTTAGGAAATGATTTTACTTCAAAGTGTGAACAATGAATATGATGGGGAGCATGACTCTATTGATATGGGTAGTGTTCCTTGACCCTTGGACTTGAAACACAAATAAGGTATATAGAGAATATAATTGAAAAAAACCATATACAAGAGACAAAAAAGATGAAATATGTGTAATATACCTTTTATGATCATAAGAAGAATTAAAGCAATGTTCACTTGTTGCTTAAGGTGGGGTGGCCTTTCACCGAGAAAAGCTCCAAATACAACAATACAAACATTCCTTTGTATTCTCTTTAAATAGATTCTCAATAGTAAAACCCTAACTACTTGTGGTCCCATCATCAATGGGCACCAACTACCTAGTGGGCCTTATAATGTGGACCTATTTACATTAAATAACTATCCACTACTATCTAATGGGCCTTATTCAAAGAGGATGATCATATACATCAATTGACTAACTCCAGGTAGCCTAAAGTAGGGAGGTTAGTGTAGGACCCTAACACTAAAATATATGTGTTCAAATCAAGATGAAAACATAACATTGGGTTTTATCTCAAATGTGCTTGAGGGCCACATTATTCAAAGAGAGATGTTGGTATAAATTAAGTTTGGTGGAATGGTGGAAAGAATTTAAATAGGTTCTCCCTCCTAGTGCAACATTGCAATATAATATCTTAGTCAATAGACAAAAGGTGGGAACTTTACTGCAAATTCAAGAGCTTCACCAATCAAAGGATAATCCTCTTCGCATGTTGAAGATCACAAGTTGAAGTTTAAAGGCATATTAGTGAAGCTAACTCATCTATGTTGATTTAAGAATAAGTATTTTGATAAGGGAGCTATTACAAATGTGCTTGAAGGAAAAGTGGTAAATAAGCAAGTTAGATGCTTTGAATTTTAGTACTCATATCATCTATAAAGTCTTCACAAAATCTTGCACCCACTTTAGTGTATTAGAGGGTTCTTTCATAAGGTGGCATATTCACCAATTGGTGCACTTTAGTGGTGCACCATTAGGTGTGAAATTGAATGAAATTTCACTAGAGGTAGAAGTGAATATGTGGAGTGCAATATAGAAGATACACTTCCATATTTGGAATATCTCATTGGCAGGAATAGCTCTTTTTCCCAAGTAGTGACAAAAATACCATATAATCACCACAAACACCCAAGGCCTAATTCATCTCATGGGTGTGTAATACAAATAGGTTCCAGTGAAGAAGAACATGAATATTTCTTCATTAAACAATTAAGAAATGAAATATGTAAAACTGGATATCTTTTTATCACACCCAATGGCTCATTATCTAACTAGTGGCACTTGATTAAAGCTAAGGGCCAGAAGGAAAGAAGGGACTTTGTTCTCAGTTCATTGGAATCAAATACAATCATAAATAGGGTTGACAACACAGAAAAGGAGAAACATTGCTTAACATGAAATTTGATGGCATTGAGGTTTGTTGAAATGCATAGTATAAAGATTTAATTGGCATACTAAGAGCCACCTTCTTTAGTTACAAGAGGAAATTTATAAATTGTGACATAAGGGTAGGAAAATAAAAGTGCGGGTTATAAAAACCAAGGCCTAATACTTTAGGAATATTAGCTAGCCTTCAAAAGATAGACTATGAAAATTCAGATATAGATCCTCGACAAACTCATTCAATGCATCATAATGGCATAAGGATGCCTCCTAAATTATTGGTTGCAATTATACATAAAAAAATGTTCTTCAAAAGTGTAATGAGGGCCTTTCCAAGCTTAAAATTCCTCTAACTACAAGTTGCAATTACAAAGAACGTGTATTTTTCAAAGTGTGATGAGTGCTATGAAATTTTCTAGAAACTTGGAAGCACCACTTACCAAACAATGATAAAATATTGGCACCATGTTCAAAAATTTCACAATGAGTACATTACAAGTTGTCACTCAACTTACTATGATTGTAGATTGAAATCATAGTGGAATCCTACAAAATGTTTAAGCATTGTGCATGAAAATATGGACAGGGTGAAGACTTCCATACCAACAATGGGAAGGAATGAAAAGTCAATTAGCACTACTTGTAATCTCATAGTTCATTTAAATAGCATGATTACACATGAGAAAAAGACTAGGTGTTTTTGTCGCCTTTGCCTCCCTTTTCTAGATATAGGTTCAAAATTCATTGTATCATCCTTAACTTTATGCTTGAACATTTTACAGGACCTAGTGGTTGATTAAATTGGACATTTGTCATATGATAAATGGTCTCTAAGACATTCACTACATGATACAATATAACAACATGAATCCTATGAAAAGTGTCAAGAATATAAAAGAGCAACCATGTAGGGTTTTTATCAACACCAAGATTTTCCTTAAACAAACTACCACTAGTTTTATTCTTGCAACTTCACAATGTTAGAGGTGATAATAAGAACCATTACCCCTTTTCTTTTTAATTTATTCTCATAACAAAGAATAGTTTTACCACTATATATGTAAGCTTCTCCCAACTAGTCATACCCATGAAAATATAGATGGAAAATACAGGATATTATCAACTTAGCTAAAAATACAAGATATATTATCCCTGTCACATATCACAGACAACTATAGAATGGTTCAATATGAAAAAAACTTCACTCCATACTTGATTGAGGAGGTTTATAAAGCTAAAGATTTTGTGGGGAAACACTTTTTGGATGTAAGTCAAAATCTAGTGGGCATCAAATCCGCTCAATACTTTAATTTCATTATGGTTTATGGCATATGTGTCCTACAATATAAGCATACTATTAGGGATGAACATTAATCTCATTACATAAATATATGGGAAAAGGGATAATGGAAGGCCATACTTTCCTAAGGGGAAAGTTACATGATCACCGTTCAAAACACTAAAAGATATGGAAGACTTGAAGAAGGGAATAAATCCATATATTACTGACTTCTATGTAGCAATGGAAGATGGAGGGGAATAACATTGACTTAAAAAGAAAACATATTGGGAAAATGTTTTGAAAGCTTAAGTTTCACCCTTAGTTAATCAAGTGAGGCCAAGAGGTTCTTTCTAGCAAAACATAATTAAGAATCAAACACCAACAATGATACTCAACAACGAACTTATCTCATGGATGATTACTTGAGACAAAGGGTCGGTTTCTATGAAAAATCCCTCATGAGCAATTGGCCCAGTGAGTGAGAGGATGATTCAAGGAATGAGAAATTGACCTAGGCTTATTGGTTTGTTGCTTCTTCTAAGTGATGGTGCAAGCCGATCCTTCAATCTCTTCTCATCCCTACCCTTCTTTAATCCACCACAAGAGGGATAAGGTGGTAGTGGGTTGCCACATTCACTTACTTCTTCTCTTTCTCCTGATGAGCATGCCAACTTTGGAATGTATTTTTCCTTCACAAAAATGGTCTTCATGGTCATGTGCTTTTCCATTCTTCCATCGAAGTCTATGCCTTCATGCTTGACCCATGATGTAGCTACAATGGGGCTCAATATTCCTTCTTGTCTATTTCTTAGATCTTGTCCACCATTGATCCAGGTGGATATCGGTGGCCACCAACCTTTTCCAACTGGCTCAAAACAGTTTTCTGACAATTTTGGCAATTTACTATTTTTAGCAATTTTAACTTCCAGGGCCATTTTGAGGGCCTAAATGAAGGTTTTTCGGGATCGAGCTTCAAAATCATAACTAAAGACATGATTGAGCCCCCAAAATGAATCTCCTCGATGATACCTTTCCAACTGGCTATCATACACCTAAAACGAAGATCGTATGCAAAAGTTACGACATCGAGAAGTTGATGTACTAACTTACCCAGATGGGGCCCACATGACTTTTGGCGCTTCATCTCCTAGGGTTAGGTTTTTGGATGTATAGGGTTTTTTGCATTATTTTCTATTGTAAAAATTCCTTCAGAGTCTCATTGTAATCATCTTCTTGCAAATGAGTGCAACCATCACATCTCTTCTCAGAGGTAAACCACCACCATTCCAGCAAGCTTGTTTCCGCTGCTTTTTACAATTTCAACTTATTTCCTTATTGAATAGAAAACCAGTTTTACTGTATCTCTGTTATTTTGTGTTAAGAACCTATTAATAATATGTATTCATTTCATTACGCTCATAAAATCTGGATCACTGGTATCAGAGCAGTCTACTCCTTGTCATCTTATTGCATGTCCCCAACGATGTCAGAGTACAAAGAGTTGGGTCTCGAGCTTGATTCTCTTGAGGAAAAAAGATCTCGCACACCCAAGAGACCTCTCATGACAAGAGAAAAGAAAGATTACGGGACAAGATATCCTTTCAAACTGTTGATTGAGGAATCCCTCACGCAACAAATGAACGAGATGATGGATAGTTTTGCGCAAATCCTTCGGTGGCTACCAACAGGCGACACATCTTCTTCGAGCGGAGGCACCACCCCCTTCAAGGTACAAATAAACTTCGATGTTCCTATATTTGAAGTTCAAATAGATGCAGATGTTGTAGAAAAGTGGTTGAATCTACTAGAAGGGTATTTTTTGTCCATAACTTTTCGGATAGAGAAAAGATTACTTTTGCACTCCTCAAAGCCCTTCACCATGTCAAATATTGGTGGGAAACTTTCTGTGAGAAAAAGGAAACAGAGGAACCCTCATTATTTACAGTCACAACCACCTGGGAATCCTTCAGGGATGTTATTAAGGAGCAATACTACCCTATTGGAATTTATGATGACTTGTATATCAAATGGACCACACTGCGACAAGAAAGAGACCAAGCAGTGCCAGATTTCACAAATATCTTTCATACCTTGTGCACCAGGCTAGGTATCAAATATTCAGAGAGACATTTGGTGCTCAAGTATCGTGATGCTATGCATAGATACATCCAGACTGAAATGAAATTTTTGGACATCTCATCCTTGGGCGCGGCCTACCGATATGCCGTCAAAATTGAGCAGAAGCTCAAACAAAAGACACGACAATTTGGGCCTGGGAACCCCTCAGAACAAAAGCCAGGAAAGGGTGTCCCCAACCCACAGAACAAAGGACAGAGAAAAGATGGAAAGTATCAGGACAACCAGTCTAATCCGCAAGCAAAGAAGGACACCGGAAAGACAAAGAAAGATACCGGGAAGTGGTGCAACTTCCATAAGAGCCCTTGGCATAACACTGCTGACTACCGCTCAAAGTAGTCGTTGGTGGCCGAAGTGAAAAACTCTGAATGAGAAGCGGGTTCAGAATCCTAGCCAGAACCAGAAAGGGGAAGACAGATCATTGACATGGAACCCAGTGCCACCGTTGCTACCACCAAGCTCCAGCCTGATGAACTAGATGAGCCAGAAGAAGGAGAACGCCTCTTCCATTGACAGATGTGGGTAAAAGGCACCCTGCTACACTTCATCGTGGATAGCGGTAGCCAGAAGAACCTCATATCAGTATAGGTTGTCAAGCGGCTGGCCCTGCCGACAACACCGCATCCACAACCCTACACCATTGGATGGCTCATCCAAGGAAGCGATCTCTGCGTCATCCAACAGTGTCGATTATCATACAACATCAAGCCCTTCAAAGACGAGGTATTGTGTGATGTTTCTCCTCTCGAAGTTTGTGATATTCTTTTGGGCCAACCTTATTTATGGAAACATCATGCTGTATATGAGTCTAGGCCTCATAGTGTTATTATTACTTTGAACACGAAATTGTACAAGATACCTGAGGTAGTCCCACCTAATGCTATTTCCTTGATCTCTACTAAGCAATGCAGGAAGGTCATCTCTCAGATGGGGAAGTTTGTCTTCTTCATGATTCAGTCTCAGAATAAGCGAAAGATCATAGCCATGTCCAAGGTCTCTGCGGCCAACCTCTCTACACAACAGAAGCAAGTAGATAAGGTCGTGGAAGAATACTCAAATATCTTCTCCTCACCTACCGGGGTACCTCTGCACTACTAGGTCAAACACCCCATCTATCTGACCCCCAATGCACCGCTGCCCAATAGGCCAGTCTATCATCTCTCTTTGTTAGAGAATGAGGGGAACAAGTGATAGATCGAAGAACTGATCCACGAAGGGCACATCCATCCCATCTCATCACCTTGCAAGAGCCTAATTGTGTTGGTACAGAAGAAAGATGGAACCTGGCGACTCATCATTGATTACCGAGCTCTGAATTAAATCATAGTCAGAAACCGGTACCTGATTCCTCGAATTGATGACCTCCTTGATAACCTCATGGGGGGCAAATACTTCAGTAAGATTTATCTGAAGTTTGGCTACCACCAGGTCCTGATAGAATAGATAGATGTATGGAAAACCACCTTCAAGTCAAACAAAGGCATTTTTGAATGGTTGGTCATGCCCTTTCATTTGACAAATGGTATCTGGATGACATTTTCATTTACAACAAGATTTGGGTCAAACACTTGCAGCATATCAAAAGGTTCTGCACACCTTGCGAAAGCACAAGCTATATGCCAACTTGGAAAAATGCTCCTTCGGCATGGACAGGGTCCATTACTTGGGCTACATAATTGATCAACATGGCATACATGTGGATCAAACCAAGATCCAAGTCATCTGTGACTAGCCAGCCCCAACCACACTCACTAAGCTTCGGAGCTTCTTAGGCCTTGCCAATTTCTACCACAGGTTCGTGTTGGGATTCTCCCATATTACATGGGCCCTCAGCAAAATACCCATAGGTGGTTGTAAGGAGAAATTTGTGTGGGGCCAGTCCCAACAAAAAGCATTCGATGATTTGAAACAACGCTTGTGCTCATCCCCAATAGTTTCACTACCATACCTACAGTAGCCTTTTGAGATCGAGACATATGCTTTAGACTATGCGGTGGGCGTCATTCTCACTCAGCATGACCACCCTGTGGCCTATCATAGTCAGACACTATCAGATGTTGTCCGTAAGTACCCTAATTATTACAAAGAAATGTACTCTGTTGTGCAACCTACCACCAGTGGATACATTACATTCTTGGGAAGGAGACAGTCATCCACACTAATCATAAGCCACTGCAGTTCATGCAGACCCAAGGAAAATCACAGAATGATCGCAATAAAAAGTGGTCCACATAATTGCAGCAACTCCACCTCAACATCAAGTATAAAACAAGAAGCACCAATCATGTCGTTGATTGCCTCAGTGGATCGCCAGTGGCAGCACTCACCATGGTGCTAGACTCCTGCGGTCATGAGACCTCTAGATGGCCCCAACTCTATGAGACAGACCTAGACTTTGACACCACCTACCAAATGTTTGGTGCAAACGAAGTTGTTGATAATTTCCATCTTCAGGATGGGTTGTTGTGTCGTCTGTGCCATATATGTGTTCCATCAAGCGAGTGAGCAAAGATAATCTGGGAATCCCACCACAGTCAGATGGAAGGACACTTCGGTGTCGAAAAGACAGTGGCGATGCTACAAAAACATTTCTACTGGATGAAACTTTGATAGGAGGTCAACAAGTATATCAGGTCCTGCACTGCCTGTGCTATTTCCAAACTGACCAATAAGAAAAAGGGCATGTACACCCCTCTTCCCACTCCTGACATGCCATGGGAATCCATCTCAATGGACTACATGTCGGGCCTCCCATCCACCAAGCAGGGAAATGATTGTGCTTTTGTGGTTGTTGATTGCTTTTCTAAGATGGTGATTCTAGTTGCATGCAAGAAGAACATCACAGCAGAGGCCACTGCCAAGCTCTTCTTTGAATGATTCTGAGTACATTTTGGAATCCCACAAACCATTGTCTTAGATCAAGATAGTCGATTTATCAACACATTATGGTTGAGCCTATGGTCACTGCTGGACACCAATCTCACCAAATCCACGACCTTCCACCCCTAGACAGATGGCCAAACCGAGGTCATAAATTGAATGAATGTGCATATCCTTTTCATGTATAATTCAAAGCACCCTCACACATGGGATGAGAGCCTTTCCTATTTCCAACATAGCTACAACCAAGCCCTGCATAGCTCAACCGGCCACAGCCCCTTTCAGGTGGGGTTGGGATTCCAATGATTAGGTCCCATAGATGTTGCAATTCCCCTTGCGGTCACCTCGACTGACTCATCTCCTGCTCCAACTGTAGATGACAAAGCCACTTGGTTCATTGAGTGGATCCAGCACATTTTCCAATAGGTTCAGGATATACTACAGAAATCCAATGACAAGTATAAGCAATGCCATGATCAACATCAGGTGCCACATAAGTTTCAGGTGGGTGAAAAATTTTGGTTGCACTTGCAGAAAGAACGCCTTACAAGAACCCATCAGAAGCTTCACCCACTCTATTATGGATCATAAACCATCACCAAGGCTGTGGGGGATAATTATTTTGAGCTCAACATTCCTCTTTTCCTTGGCCTGCACCCAGTGTTCAACGTGGATCTCCTTCGCCCTTATTTCCCACCATTATTGGACACCTCAGACGTAGCAAAGCCGCTGACACCAACAGAGCTCAACCCCGACTGCATACAACAAGCATCCAGTGATCATATTGTGGACACATAGATCAAGGGAACTCAACAACAAAGGATCCAGCTTTATCGAGTCGTTAAAGCAGGGCAACTCCTTCACCAAGGCAAGTGGCTCACCCAGGGCCAAACTCAACATAAATTTCCTCATCTAATGGGGGAACGCAACACAATGGAGACCATTGATTCCTAAGGAGGGAGGATTGATCCAGGTGGATCTTAGTGGCCACCCACCTTTTCCAACTGGCTCAAAACAGTTTTCTAACAATTTTAACTTACTATTTTTAGCAGTTTTAACTTCTGGGGCCATTTTGAGGGCCTAAATGAAGGTTTTTTGGGATCGAGCTTCTCAATTATAGCCAAAGGCATGATTGAGCCCCAAAAATAAATTTACTCTACGATACCTTTCCAACTGTCTATCATACGCCTAAAATGGAGATCCTATGAAAAAGTTATGACCCCGAGAAGTTGATGTACTAACTTACCCAGACGGGGCTCACATGACTTTTGGCCCTTCATCTCATAGGGTTAATTTTTTGGATGTCTAGTGTTTTTGGCATTCCTGTTTATTGTAAAAATTACTTAAAAGCCTCATTGTAATCATCTTCTTGCGAATGAGCGCAACCGTCACATCTCTTCTCAGAGATAAGCCACCACCATTCCAACAAGCTTGTTTCCGCTGCATTTTACAATTTCAGCTTATTTCCTTATTGAATAGAAAATAGTTTTACTATACCTCTATTATTTTGTGATCAGCACCTTTTAATAATCTGTAGTCATTTTGTTCTGCTCATAAAATCTGGATCAGTGGTATCAGAGTGGTTTTCTCCTTATCGTCTTAATGCATGTCCCCAACGAGGTTGGAGTACAAAGAGTTGGGTCTCGAACTTGTTTCTCTTGAGGACAAAAGCTCTCGCATGCCTAAGCGACCTCTCATGGCAAGAGAAAATAAATATGAAGAGATAGGAGATCCTTGCAAACCGTTGATTGAGGAATCCCTCACGCAACAAAGGAACGAGATGATGGATACTTTCACGCAAATCCTTCAGTGGATAACCAACATGCGACGCATCTTATTCGAGTGGAGGCGCCACCCCTTTCAAGGTACAAATAAACTTAACTATTCCTATATTTAAAGGTTATATAGATGTAGATGTTGTATACAAGTGATTGAATATACTAGAAGGGTATTTTTTTGTCCATAACTTTTCGAATAGAGAAAATATTACTTTTGCGCTCCTCAAAGTCGTTCCCCATGTCAAAGTTTGGTGGGACAGTTTTTGTGAGCAAAAGGAAACAGAGGAACCCTCATTATTTACAGTCACGGTCACCTGGAAATCCTTCAGGGATGCTATTAAGGAGAAACACTACCCTGTCGAAAGTTATGAAGACTTGTATACTAATTGGACCACACTGCGGCAAGAAAGAGACCAAGCAGTGCCATATTTCACAAATATATTCCATACTTTGTGCACCAGGTTGGGTATCAAAGATTCAGAGCGACATATGGTGATCAAATATCATGACGCTCTGCATAGATACATCCAGACCGAAATGGAATTTTTTGACATCTCATCCTTGGCTGCGACCTACCGATATGTCATCAAAATCGAGCAGAAGCTCAAACAAAAGACATGACAATTTGGGCCTAGGAACCCCTCACAACAAAATCCAGGACAGGGCGGCCCCAACCCATAGAAAAAATGACAGAGCAAAGATGGATAGTATCAGGATAACCAGTCCAAGTCGTAAGCAAAGAAGGACACCGAAAATACAAAGAAAGATACCAGAAAGCGGTGTGACTTCCATAAGAGCCCTTGGCATAACACTGCTGACTGCTGCTCAAAGCAGTCGCTAGTGGCCGAAGTGAAAGCCTCTGAATCATATGCGGGTTCAGACTCTGCCAGAACTAGAAAGGGGAAGATGGATCATTGACATGGAACCTAATTCCACTGTTTCTACCACCAAGCTCTACCAGATGAGCCATAAGAAGGAGAATGCCTCTTCCATTCACAGATGTGGGTAAAAGGTACCCTGCTACACTTCATCGTGGATAGCGGTATCCAGAAGAACCTCATCTCAGAAAAGCTCGTCAAGTGGTTGGCCCTGTCGACAACACTGCACCCAAAACCCTACACCATTTTATGGCTCCACCAAAGAAGGGATTTCTGCTTCAGCCAACAGTGTCGATTGTCGTACGACATCAAGCCCTTCAAAGACTGTTGTACCATTATTTGACACCTCAGACGTAGCAGAGAAGCTAACACCAACAGATATCAACCCCAACTACATACAATAGGAATCCAATGATTATATTGTGGACACATAGATCAAGGGCACTTGAAAACAAAGTATCCATCTCTATCGAGTCGTCAAAGCAGGGCAGCTCCTACACCAAGGCAAGTGGCTCACCTGGGGCCAAATTCAACAGAAATTTCCTCATCTAATGGGGAAATAAATGTAATGGAGACCATTTATTCCTAATGAGGAAGGATTAATCCAAGTGGATATCAGTGGCCACCCACCTTTTCCAACTGGCTCAAAACATTTTTCTGACAATTTTGGTAATTTACTATTTTTAGCAGTTTTAACTTCCGGGGCCATTTTGAGGGCCTAAATGAAGGTTTTTTGGGATTGATATTTTTAATGATAGATGAAGGCATGATTGAGCCCCCAAAATAAATCTCCTCGATGATACCTTTCCAACGGGCTATCATACGCCTCAAGTGAAGATCGTATGCAAAAGTTACGACCCCGGGAAGTTGATGTACTAACTTACCCAAACGGGGCCCACATGACTTTTGACGCTTCATCTCCTAGGGTTATGTTTTTGGATGTCTAGGGTTTTTGG
>JASDQU010010770.1:96093-114478 GCA_032191745.1 Picea mariana | reverse complement strand
AAATAAATCTCCTCGATGATACCTTTCCAACGGGCTATCATACGCCTCAAGTGAAGATCGTATGCAAAAGTTACGACCCCGGGAAGTTGATGTACTAACTTACCCAAACGGGGCCCACATGACTTTTGACGCTTCATCTCCTAGGGTTATGTTTTTGGATGTCTAGGGTTTTTGGCATTCCTGTTTATTGCAAAAAGGCCTTCAAATCCTCATTGTAATCATCTTCTTTAAATGAGCATAGCCGCCACATCTCTTCTCAGAGATAAGCCACCACCATTCCAACAAGCTTGTTTCTACTGCATTTTACAGTTTCAGCTTATTTCCTTCTTAAATAGAAAACCAGTTTTACTGTATCTCTGTTATTTTGTGTTAAGAATCTATTAATAATCTCTATTCATTTCGTTCTTCTCATAAAATTGGATCAGTGGTATCAGAGCGGTCTACTCCTTGTCATCTTAATGCATGTCCCCAACGAGGTCGGAGTACAAAGAGTTGGGTCTCAAGCTTGTTTCTCTTGAGGGCAAAAGCTCTCACACCCCCAAGTGACCTCTCATGTCAAGAGAAAATAAAGATGAAGAGACAGAAGATCCTTTCAAACTTTTGATTGAGGAATCCCTCACACAACAAAGGAACGAGATGATGGATAGTTTCACGCAAATCCTTCAACAACTACCAACAAGCGACGCATCTTCTTCGAGCAGAGGAGCCACCCCCTTCAAGGTACAAATAAACTTCGATATTCCTATCTTTGAAGGTCAGATAGATGCAGATGCTATAGACAAGTGGTTGAATCTACTAGAAGGGTATTTTTCTGTCCTTAACTTTTCGAATAGAGAAAATATTACTTTTGCGCTCCTTAAAGATGTTCCCCATGTCAAAGATATGTGGGAAAATTTCTGTGAGAAAAAGAAAATAGAGGAACCCTCATTATTTACAGTCATGGCCACCTGGGAATCCTTCAAGGATGCTATTAAGGAGTGATACTACCCTGTCAAAAGTTATGACGACTTGTATACCAAATGGATCACACTGCGGCAAGAAAGAGACCAAGCAGTGCTAGATTTCACAAATATTTTTCATACCTTGCGCACCAGGCTGGGTATCAAATATTCAGAGTGACATATGGTGTTCAAGTATCGTGGTTCTCTGCATAGATACATCTATACCGAAATGGAATTTTTGGACATCTCATCCTTGGGCGCGGCCTACCGATATGCTGTCAAAATCGAGTAGAAGCTCAACCAAAAGACGCAACAATTTGGGCTTGGGAACCCCTCTCCACAAAAGATAGGAAAGGGCGGCCCCAACCCACAGAAAAAAGGAAAGAGAAAAGATGGATAGTATCAGTTAACTGGTCCAAGTTGCGAGAAAAGAAGGACACTGGAAAGACAAAGAAAGACAAAGAAGTGGTGCGACTTCCATAAGATCCCTTGGCATAACACTGCTGACTGCCACTCAAAGTAGTCACTAGTGGCTGAAGTGAAAGCCTATGAATCAGATGCGGGTTCAGACTCTAAGATAGAACCAAAAAGTGGAAGACAGATCATTGAAGCAAAACCTAGTGCCACCATTTGTACCACCAAGCTCCATCCTGATGAACCAGATGAGCCAGAAGAAGGAGAACGCCTCTTCCATTCATATATGTGTGTAAAAGGCACCCCACTACACTTCATCATGGATAGCGGTAGCCAGAAGAAACTCATCTCAACAGAGGTTGTCCAACGGTTGGCCCAGCCAACAACACTGCACCCACAACCCTACACCATTAGATGGCTCTGCCAAGGAAGCAATCTCTGTAGCCAAGGAAGCAATCTCCATGTCAGCCAACAGTGTCGACTGTCATATGACATCAAGCCCTTCAAAGACGAGGTATTGTGTGATGTTGCTACTCTTGAAGTTTTTGATGTTCTTTTGGGCCAAACTTATTTATGGAAACATCATGTTGTATATGAGTCTAGGCCTCGTAGTGTTATTATTACTTTGAATAGGAAATTGTATAGGATACCCGAGGCAGTCCCACCTAGTGTTATTTCCTTGATCTCTGCCAAGCAATGTAGGAAGGTCATCTCTCATACGGGGAAGATTGTCTTCTTCATGATTCTCTCTTAGAATAAGCGAAATATCACATCCACATCCAGGGTCGCTCAAGACGACCTCTCCACACAGCAGAAGCAAGTAGATAAGGTCATGGAAGAATACTCAGATATCTTCTGCTCACCTACCGGGGTACCTCTTCACTGCCAGGTCAAGCACCCCATCAATGTGACCCCCGATGCACCGCTACCCAATGGGACACTCTATCGCCATTCTCTATTAGAGAATGAGGAGATCAAGTGATAGATCCAAGAACTTCTCTACAAGGGGCATATCTGTCCCAGCTCATAACTTTGCGGGAGCCCAATCGTGTTGGTACAGAAGAAAGATGGGACATGGCGACTCTGCATTGATTACCATGATCTGAATAAAATCACAGTCAAAAACCAGTACCCAATTCCCCGTATCAATGACCTCATTGATCAACACATGAGGGATAAATAAATCAGTAAGATTGATCTCAAGTCTGGCTACCACTAGGTCCCAATAGAACAGACATATGTATGGAAAACCACCTTCAAGTCAAAGGAAGGCCTTTTTGAATGGTTGGTCATGCCCTTTGGTTTGAAAAATGCTCCAGCCACTTTCATGAGGATGATGGACGATATCCTGCAACCATTCACAAATACTTTTGTAGTGGTGTATCTAGATGACATTCTCATTTACAACAAGACTTGGGTCGAACACTTGCAACATATTCAGCAGGTTTTGCACAACCTGCAGCAGCACAAGCTATATGCCAACTTGGAAAAATGATCCTTTGGCATGGACAGGGTCCATTAATTGGGATACATAATTGATCAACATGGTGTACATGTGGATCCAGCCAAGATCCAAGTCATCTGTGACTCACCAGCCCCAACCACACTCACTGAGCTTCTGAGCTTCTTGGGCCTTGCCAATTTCTACCACAGGTTTGTGTTGGGATTCTCCCATATTACATGGGCTCTCAGCCAAATATCCAGGGGTGGTGGTAAGGAGAAATTTACATGGGGCCAGTCCCAACAATAAGCGCTTGACAATTTGAAGCAGTGTTTGTTCTCATCCCCAATACTTTCACTACCAAACCTGCAACAACCTTTTGAGATCGAGATAGATGCTTCAGACTATGAGGTGGGTTTTGTTCTCACTCAGCATGACCACCCCTTGGTCTATCATAGTGAGACACTATCATATGTTGTCCGTAAGTGCCCTAATTATGAAAATGAAATGTACTCCATTGTGCAAGCCTACTGCCAGTGGAGACATTACATTCTTGAGAAGGAGACAGTCATCCACACTGATCATAAGACACTGCAGTTAATGAAGACACAAGGAAAATTGCAGAATGATCGCCATCAAAAGTGGTCCACATACTTGCAACAATTCCACCTCAACATCAAGTATAAAACAGGAAGCACCAATCGTGTCGCTAATTGCCTCGGCATACTTCCAGTCGCCTCACTCCCCATGGTGCTAGATTCCTGTGGCCATGAAACCTCTGGATGGCCCCAATTCTATGAGACAGACCTAGACTTCGCCACCACCTGTCAAATGTTGGGTGCAAACGCAGTTGTCAATAATTTCCATCTTCAGGATGGGTTGTTGTGTTGTCTATGCCATATATGTGTTCCATCAAGTGAGCAAGCTAAGATGATCTGGGAAGCCCACTATAGTCAGTGGCAAGACACTTTGACATTGAAAAGACAGTAGTGATGTTACATAAACATTTCTACTGGCGGAAACTTCGACAAGAGGTCAACAAGTATTTCAGGTCCTACACTGCTTGCGCTATTGCCAAACCGACCACTAAGAAACATGGCATGTACACCCCTCTTCTTACTCTTGACAGGCCATGGGAATCCATCTCAATGGACTACATGTCGAGCCTCCCATCCACCAAGCGGGAAAATGACTATGTTTTTGTGGTTGTTGATCACTTTTCTAAGATGGCGATTTTGGTTGCCTGCAAGAAGAACATCACAGCAGAGGCCACCGCAAAGCTCTTCTTTGAATGAGTATGGGTAAATTTTGGAATCCCACAAACCATTGTCTCAGATCGGGATAGTCGATTTATCAACATATTCTGGTTGAGCCTCTGGTCATTGTTGGACACCAAGATCACCAAATCCATGACCTTCCACCCCCAGACAGATGGTCAAACCGAGGTCGTAAATCGAATGATTTTTCATATCCTTCGCATGTATAATTCAAAGCACCCTCGCACATGGGATGAGAGCCTTCCCTATGTCCAAAATAGCTACAACCAAGCCCTGCAATCTCAACTAGCCACAACCCCTTTCAGGTGGGGTTGGGATTCCAACCATTGGGTCCCATAGATGTTGCACTTCCCCTTGCGGTCATCCCTACTGACTCATCTCCTGCTCCAACTGAAGTTGAAAAAGCCACCTGGTTCATTGAGAGGATCCATCATATCTTCCAACAATTTTAGGATATCCTACAGAAGTCCAATGACAAGTACAAGCAGCACCATGATCAACATCGGGTGCCACATAAGTTTCAGGTGGGTGACAAAGTTTGGTTTCACTTGCAGAAAGAACGCCTTATAGGACCCCATCAGAAGATTCTCCCACTTTGTTATGGGTTGTACACCATCATGAAGGCCATGGGGGATAATGCTTTTGAGCTCAACATTCCTCCTTTCCTTTGCCTGCACCCATTGTTCAACGTGGATCTCCTTCGCTCTTATTTCCCACCATTATTAGACACCTCAGACGTAGTAGAGAAACTGACACCAATGGAACTCAACCCCGACTGCATACAACACGAATCCAACAATAATATTGTGGACACATAGATCAAGGGCACTTGACAACAAAGGATCCCGCTTTATCGAGTCATCAAAGCAGGGCAACTCCTGCACCAAGGCAGGTGGCTCACCCGGGGCCAAATTCAACAGAAATTTCCTCATCTAATGAGGGAAATCAACACAATGGAGAAAATTGCTTCCTAAGGAGTGAGGATTGATCTAGGTGGATATCAGTGGCCACCCACCTTTTCCAACTAGCTCAAAACAGTTTTCTGACAATTTTGGCAATTTACTATTTTTAGCAGTTTTAACTTCCGGGGCCATTTTGAGGGTCTAAATGAAGGTTTTTTGGGATCAAGATTCTCAATTACGATTGAATGCATGATTGAACCCTCAAAATGAATATCCTCAACGATACCTTTCCAACAGGCTATCATACACCTAAAACGAAGATCGTATGCAAAAATTACGACCCCGGGAAGTTGATGTACTAACTTACCCAAACAGGGCCCACATGACTTTTGGCACTTCATCTCCTAGGGTTAGGTTTTTAGATGTCTAGGGTTTTTGGCATTCCTGTTTATTGTAAAAGGTCCTTCAAAGCCTCATTGTAATCATCTTCTTTCGAATGAGCGCAACCATCACATCTCTTCTCAGAGATAAGCCGCCACCATTCGAACAAGCTTGTTTCCACTGCATTTTACAATTTCAGCTTATTTCCTTATTGAATAGAAAACCAGTTTTACTGTATCTATGTTATTTTGTGTTAAGAGCCTGTTAACAATTTGTAGTCATTTCGTTATGCTCATAAAATCCAGATCAGTGGTATCAGAGCGGTCTTCTCCTTGTCGTCTTAATGCATGTCCCCAACGAGGTCAGAGTACAAAGAGTTGGGTCTCGAGCTTGTTTCTCTTGAGGACCAAAGCTCTCACAAACCCAAGAAACCTATCATGGTAGGAGAAAATAAAGATGATGGGACAGGATATCCTTTAAAATTGTTGATTGAGGAATCCCTAATGCAATAAAGGAACGAGATGAGGGATAGTTTCATGCAAATCCTTCAACGGCTACCAACAGGCAATGCATCTTCTTCGAGCGGAGGCACCACCCCCTTCAAGATACAAATAAACTTTGATATTCCTATATTTGAAGGTTAGATAGATGCAAATGTTGTAGACAAGTGGTTGAATCTACTAGAAGGGTATTTTTATTTCCATAACTTTTCGAATAGAGAAAATATTACTTTTGCGCTCCTCAAAGCCATTCCCATGTCAAAGATAGGTGGGAAAATTTCTGTGAGTAAAAGGAAACAGAGAAACCCTCATTATTTACAGTCACAACCACCTGGGTATCCTTCAGGGATGCTATTAAAGAGAAATACTACCCTTTTAGAAGTTATGACGACTTATATACCAAACGGACCACACTGCGGCAAGAAAGAGAGMAAGCAGTGCCAGATTTCACAAATATCTTTCATACCTTGCGCACCAGGCTGGGTATCAAATATTCAGAGTGACATCTGGTGTTCAAGTATCATGACGCTCTGCATAGATACATCCAGACTGAAATAAAATTTTTGGACATCTCATCCTTAGGCACGACCTAYCGATATGTCGTCAAAATCGAGCAGAAGCTCAAACAAAAGATGCGACAATTTGGGCCTGGGAACCCCTCACAATAAAAACCAGGAAAGGGCGGCCCCAACCCACAGAAAAATGGACAGAGAAAAGATGGACAGTATTAGGAAAATCGGTCCAAGCCACAAGAAAAGAATGACACCGGAAAGACAAAGAAACTTATTGGGAAGTGGTGTGACTTCCATAAGAGCCCTTGGTATCACACTGTTGACTACCACTCAAAGTAGTCATTGGTGGCCGCAGTGAAAGCCTCTAAATTAGATGTGGGTTTAGACTCTGAAATAGAACCAGAAAGGGGAAGACGGATCATTGATGTGGAACCCAGTGCCACTGTTGCTACCACCAAGTTCCAACCTGATGAAACAGACGAGCCAGAAGAAGGAGAACGCCTCTTCCATTCATAGATGTGGGTAAAATTCACCCTGCTACGCTTCATCATGGATAGTGGTAGCCTGAAGAACATCATCTCAGCAGAGGTCGTCAAGCGGCTAACCCTGCCGACAACACCACACCCACAACCATACACCATTGGATGACTCCCCCAAGGAAGTGATCTCCGCATCATCCAACAGTGTCGATTATCGTATGACATCAAGCCCTTTAAAGACGAGGTATTGTGTGATGCTTCTCTCGAAGTTTGTGATGTTCTTTTGGGCCAACCTTATTTATAGAAATATCATGATGTGTATGAGTCTATGCCTTGTAGTGTTATTGTTACTTTGAACAGGAAATTGTACAGGATACCCAAGGCAGTTCCACCTAGTACTATTTCCTTTATCTCTGCTAAGCAATGCAGGAAGTTCATCTCTCAGATGGGGAAGTTTGTCTTCTTCGTGATTTTCTCTCAGAATAAGCGAAAAATCATAGCCACATCTAGGGTCTCTGTGACCAACCTCTCCACACAGCAAAAGCAAGTAGATAAGGTCATGGAAGAATACTCAGATATATTCTCCTCACCTACCTGGGTACCTCTGCATTGCCAGGTCAAGCACCCCATCAATCTGACACCCGATGCACCACTACCCAATGGGCCAGTCTATCGCCGCTCTCTGTTAGAGAATGAGGAGATCAAGCGTCATACCCAAGAACTTCTCCACAAGGGGCACATCTGTCCCAACTCATCACCTTGCGAGAGCCCAATCGTGCTAGTACAAAAGAAATATGGAACCTGGCGACTCTGCATTGATTACCGGGCTCTGAATAAAATCACAGTCAGAAACTGATATCCAATTCCCTGAATAGACAATCTCCTTGATCAACTCACGAGGGCTAAATACTTCAGTAAGATTGATCTTAAGTCTATCTACCACCAGGTCCCGATAGAACAAACAGATGTATGGAAAACCACCTTCAAGTCAAAGGAAGGCCTTTTTGAATGGTTGGTCATGCCCTTTGGTTTGACAAATGCTCTAGCCACTTTCATGAGGATGATGGATGATATCCTATGACCATTCACCAATAATTTTGTAGTGGTGTATCTGGATGAAATTCTCATTTACAGCAAGACTTGGGCCAAACACTTGCAACATATTCAGTAGGTTTTGCACACCCTGCGACAACACAAGCTATATGCCAACTTGGAAAAATTCTCCTTTAGCATGGACGGGGTCCATTACCTGGGCTACATAATTGATCAGCATGGCATACATGTGGATCCAACCAATATCCAATTCATTCGTGACTGGCCAATCCCAACCACACTCACTGAGCTTTAGAGCTTCTTTGGCCTTGTTAATTTGTACCGTAGATTCATGTTGGGATTCTCCCATATTGCGTGGATCCTCATCTAGAAAACTAGGGGTGGTGGTAAGGATAAATTTGCATGGGTCCAGTCCCAACAACAAGCATTCAACGATTTGAAGAAACGCTTGTGCTCAGCCCCATTACTTTCACTACCAGACTTGCAACAACATTTTGAAATCGAGATAGATGCTTTAGACTATGCAGTGGGATCCATTCTCACTCAGCACGGCCACCCCGTGGCCTATCATAGTAAGACACTATCAGATGTTGTCCGTAAGTACCTTACTTATGACAAATAAATGTACTCCATTGTGAAAGCCTGCCGCCAATGGAGACATTACATTCTTGGGAAGGAGACAATCATCCACACTAGTCATAAGCCACTGCAGTTCATGCAGACACAAATAAAATTGCATAATGATCACCATGAAAAGTGGTCCACATACTTGCAGCAATTCCACCTCAACATCAAGTATAAAAAAGGAAGCACCAATCACGTCAATGATTGACTCAGTAGACCGCCAGTTGCAACACTCACTACAGTGCTAGACTCCTATGGCCATGAGACCTCTAGATGGCCCCAACTCTATGACACAGACACAAACTTCGCCACCACCTACCAAATGTTGGGTGCAAACGCAGTTGTCGATAATTTCCATCTTTAGGATGGGTTGTTGTGTCGTCTGGGCCATATATGTGTTCCATCAAGAGAGTGAGCGAAGCTGGTCTGGGAAGCCCACTACAGTCGTGTGGAAGGACACTTTGATGTCGAAAATATAGTGGAAATGCTATAGAAACATTTATATTGGTTGAAACTTCGATAGGATGTCATCAAGTATATCAGGTCCTGCATTGCCTATGTTATTGCCAAACCGACCACTAAGAAACAGGGCCTGTACACCCCTCTTCCTACACTTGACAGGCCATGGAAATCCATCACAATGGACTACATGTCAGGCCTCTCATCCACCAAGTGGGGAAATGACTATGTTTTTGTGGTTGTTGATCACTTTTCTAAGATGGCAATTCTTGTTGCCTACAAGAAGAACATCACAACAAAGGCCACTGCCAAGCTCTTCTTTGAACGAGTTTGGGTACATTTTGGAATCCCACAAACCATTATCTCAGATTGAGACAGCCAATTTCTTAGCACATTATGGTCTAGCCTCTGGTCACTGCTAGACACCAAGCTCACCAAATCCACGGCCTTCCACCCACAGACAGATGGCCAAACCGAGGTTGTAAATCGAATCATTTTGCATATCCTTCACATGTATAATTCAAATCACCTTCGCACATGGGATGAGATCCTTCACTATGTCTAACACAGATACAACCAAGCCCTGCATAGCTCAACTGGCCACAGCCCCTTTCAGGTGGGGTTGGGATTCCAACCATTGGGTCCCCTTGCGGTCACCTCGACCGACTCATCTCCTGCTCCAACTGAAGATGAAAAAGCCACCTTGTTCATTGAGTGGATCCAACACATCCTCCATCAAGTTTAGGATATCCTATAGAAGTCCAATGACAAGTACAAGCAGCGCCATGATCAACATCGGGTGCCACATAAGTTTCATGTGGGCGACAAAGTTTGGCTTCACTTGCACAAATAACGCCTTAGAGGACCCCATCGAAAGATTCACCCACTCCGTTAAGGGTCGTACACCATTACCAAGGCCATGGGGGATAATTATTTTGAGCTCACCATTCCTCCTTTCCTTGACCTGCACCCAATGTTCAACGTGGATCTCCTTCACCCTTATTTCCCACCATTATTAGACACCTCAGACATAGCAGAGAAACTGAAACCAATAGAGCTCAACCCCGACTGCATACAACATGCATCCAATGATCATATTTTGGACACATAGATCAAGGGCACTTGACAACAAATAATCCATCTTTATCGAGTTGTCAAAGCAAGGTAACTCCTGCACTAAGGCAAGTGGCTCACCCGGACCCAAATTCAACAGAAATTTCTTCATCTAATGGGGGAACTCAACGCAATGGAGACCATTGCTTCCTAAGGAGGGAGGATTGATCCAAGTGGATATCAGTGGCCACCCACCTTTTCCAACTGGCTCAAAATAGTTTTGTGACAATTTTGGCAATTTACTATTTTTAGCAGTTTTAACTTCCAAGGCCATTTTGAGGGCCTAAATGAAGGTTTTTCAGGATAGATCTTATAAATTAAATATAAATGAATTATTGAGCCCCGAAAATTAATCTCGTCGATGATACCTTTCTAATGGGCTATCATACACTTAAAACAGAGATCGTATGCAAAAGTTACGACCCCGGGAAGTTGATGTACTAACTTACCCAGACGGGGCCCACATGACTTTTGGCGATTCATCTCCTAGGGTTAGGTTTTTGGATGTCTAGGGATTTTGGAATTCATGTTTATTGTAAAAATTCCTTCAAAGCCTCATTGTAATCATCTTCTTGTGAATGAGAACAATCGTCACATCTCTTCTCAGAGATAAGCCGCCACCATTCCAACAAGCTTGTTTCCGCTACATTTTACAGTTTCAGCTTGTTTCCTTATTGAATAGAAAACCAGTTTTACTATATCTTTGTTATTTTGTGTTAAGCACCTATTAATAATCTGTATTCATTTCATTCTTCTCGTAAAATCTGGATCAACCATAACCTATTTGACTAAAGAGTTTGAACCAATTCCTCTGGTATGATTTTTGAAATCACCAAAATTCTCTTGAGAGAAATCCAAGGAAGGTGAGATTACCAAAGTGGTCTCTGTCACGATGCTAGCTTTGGTGGTAGAAATTGAAAGTAGCCTTGCTTCCTAATTCTCTTGGAAAACTACTTGGAGCTTTGCTAAGGCTTCCTCCTTCTCTACCAACTCTTGTTGTAGTTGTTCCATCATCTATGTGAGCCTATCTTCCTGCTAGGTATAAAATTGAATGACCTTCTCTCCCAAGTGTACAAGCTACACTATGTTCTTGTCCTAATCTGTCATGGCCACAATGAGGGAGTATTAGAGTTCTTCAAACTTATTCGTTAGCAATGGCAGTAGTTTGGAATATATATTAAGGTTCTTCCCCATCTCTACCATCCTCTTGTTGAACATCTGGACCTGCTCCTTCAAGTGTTCATTCTCTTCTCAAAGACAAGCATTGTTGGCCCCTAAGTCTTCCAAATTTTCTTTGCTTGCTTTACCCATGTTGAGTTCTGCAATGTTCTCTTTGAAGTTCTGGTAGATGTGTCATGATCAAGGATGTAACTTCTCTGATACATTATGATCTGTATTAAAGATGATTTGGGAGCCATGTAGAAATTATTATATGTTAGTCAAACACACAATAGGGTATGAAAAAGTTAACTTTGACAAATAATACCATAATCATGTCAAATTTTACTTCAATAGTTCAAAAATATTATTTCTGAAGGTTGAGAAGTGTCAACCCCGATTTGAGCTACATTTTGTCAAATTGGTCATGGGGATTAAATATATTTTGAATGAAAAGTTGTATTTTTAAGATAAGATTTAAAATGTCCAAGGTATTAGACACTTCTTGGAGTGGATATCAAGAGTTCAATTTTAGGATTATTTTTGAAATAAAATGTATATGTAAAAGCAATGGGATAAATCACATGCTCTCGGGCTTATGAAAGCGAATTTTCAAAAAGTAGGGAAATATTCCTTAGACTAAAACCACATTCATAAGTTTAAATGAGTCCTAAAATGGAAACAAATGTTAATCAATATATTCGACCAAAGACGAGAAATCTATAATACCCAAACTCAAAATTAAATAGGTTTGAAATGCAATGTGTTGAATGTTTGAATCTTGTAATGAATAATAAAATGTTTAATTTCGACCTGTGAGCAATGTTCCAAACTCAAATTCATTAATTCAGATAAGAATGGATTACCCAAGAAGGTAAAGGGAGAAAGATAATAAAAGAAATATAAACAACATATGGCATGTATATGGTCATTTGAATGATAACAGAGCATTGTTTGCATTACCTTGGTGACTTTGTTAGGGCTATGTATGCTTTGTTTACTAGAGAAACACTTGCATGAATATTTCAGTCATGCTTAAGAAATATTATACCCCATTATATAAACCCATTGGATCAAGGTCAAATTTGAAGAAGAGTTAATAAAATTCTTCATTTTAAAAGAAAATGTTATCTTATGGGAAAAGTTTATATCCTTGAATCAAGAAACCTTGAAGGCTCCCTACATGCACCCCACTTTGCATGAACTCCTCATCGGGTTAGTAAGAAAAACATGTTTGTACCTTTCAGACTACCTTATTGCCTTTAAAGTTTCAGAGACTCTAGTTCCTACGAGTGAGTCAACATGTGTTGAGCCCGCAACATGCCCCTATGCACAAATGAGCCCCCCCCTTTTAGAATTAAAAAACCTCTCTCTATTGTCACATGTTATTTCTCCCATTTTAGGAACCATAACCCTCTTCCAAGTCACTTGTGATGAGTGATAAAACACCTACACTATTGGTTTCTATTTCAAGCCTGGTAATCAAGTCCTCAACCCTGTCCACAGTCTACATTGCATTACATAAAATGAAGACTAGAAATATTATAGGTCATAATTGTTAGCTCTAGTAGCATTCTAATCCTATTTCTTCAATTAGACCATTGCATCATCGAGCCTAAATATTTATCTTATAGTTGGTTTTCATGAAATAGAACATGACCTAGAGCTTCACATGAGTGTTGGAGACCATATTTTCTTTATTAATTCCTTTAAGTAATGTGGCCTCCCCTATGTAGATGAGGTAGCAAGCCCGATGGTTGTTATCTAAAACTCTCACCCATGCAAAGTAAAGTTAAACCCAAACATGGATTTGTTCATTCACCCAACCCGTGTCGAACTATTTTTGATTGGATTTATATCCATTTGTTTTCTTAAATAGTCATGATTATTAGCCTTCTTACCCCTATTTTTGTCAAACAAGTTGTAGGAAACTTTATACCTACTTGATTCATTGTAATGTATGGTATCACATCTATTTTGTTGAACGAACAACAATTTGTAGCTTTTGTGTGGATAGTTGCAACCTAGTTTTTCATCCTTGCTTCGCCAAGCAATTTGCAAGTAATTATCCCCTCACATGAGTTATTGCAATTGAGTTTGTTGGCATGTCAGTATCATCAACTGCGAATTTTTTGTATCATTTACCCTTCTATAGGGGAATCATGACATAAATGGTTTGCTTGGTTAACTGAGAGGAGGCCTCATTTTCCTTCGCTCTTGCGAGAACAGGTGTTGAACTTGCACTTCCTAAACTAAGTTACCTATCTACACACAATCATCATTATCACTTCCCTTCACAAGAACTTGTGTGACTCCAAGAAGGGTAAGGTTCACATGGAAGATTGTGACTGTATGCTTATCTCACCCCTTTCATTTAAATGGGGTGACCTAACCTTTCACTTGAGATATGATAAGGTATCCTTTTTTTCTTTACCTTAGTGAGGGTGAGTGTTGAGTGCCTTAGGTACTCACACTCACACCTCTTATTTTAAATATTCCTCTTGTGGTTCCCTTCAATTTAGTGCTGGAAATAAAGTTAGTGGGGCCCACTTATGCTCCTAGTAGATTAAATGTACTTTATAACTCTCGTGTATAGAAGGTGGCACATTCATTCCTTGATTTGAAGTTGGGTTGCACCTGTTGATAATTTACTCATTGGTCTTTGACCTAGATAGATGTGTCCTACATCATATTCAAATAAGATAAATTCACATTAATCCCCCATTTAACTAGGTTATAGTAGTGAAGAATAAATTATGCTTGTGAATCTAATCATTTATAAGGGTGCCACATGGTATTATTTCAAGCATTTTCTATTTGGGAAAACCGTAAGAGGAAAAAATTTCACATCTTAATATATGGAGCATGTCTTGTTACCAAGTGATACACTTTTTTTCTAACCTTGGAGCCAATGCATTTCAAGAAGAAGCAACAAAGAATGAGTCATAATAGAATCATGTCCCAAAGGACAAAACCCTTTCATTTAAATAGGGTGACCTAACCTTTCACTTGAGATATGATAAGGTATCCTTTTGTTTTTACCTTAGTGAGGATGAGTGTTGAGTTCCTTAGGTACTCACACTCATACCACTTATTTCAAATATTCCTCTTGTGTTTCCCTTCAATTTAGTTCTGGAAATAAAATTAGTGGGGCCCACTTATGCTCCTACTATTTGAAATGTACTTTATAACTCTCGTGTATAGAAGGTGGCACATTCATTCCTTGATCTGAAGCTGTGGCTAATTAACTCATTGGTATTTGACCTAGATAGATGTGTCCTACATCATATTCAAATAAGAGAAAGCCACATTACTCCCCCATTTAACTAGGTTATAGAAGTGAAGAATAAATTATGCTTGTGAGTCTAGTCATTTATAAGGGTGCCACTTGGGATTGTTTCAAGCAATTTCTATTTAGGAAAACTGTAAGAGGAAAAAAATTCACATCTTAATATATGGAGTGTGTCTTGTTACCAAGTGATACACTTATTTTCTAATCTTGGAGCCAATGCATTTCAAGAAGAAGAAACAAAGAATGAATCATAATAGAATCCTATCCTAAAGGATGAAACCCTTTCATTTAAATGGTGTAACCTAACCTTTCACTTGAGATATGATAAGGTATCCTCTTTTTTTACCTTAGTGAGGGTGAGTGTTAAGTTCCTTAGGTACTCACACTCACACCACTTATTTCAAATATTCCTCTTGTGTTTCCCTTCAATTTAGTTTTGGAAATAAAATTAGTGGGGCCCACTTATGATCCTACTATTTGAAATGTACTTTATAACTCTTGTGTATAGAAGGTGGCACATTCATTCCTTGATCTGAAGTTGGGTTGTGCCTGTGGCTAATTAACTTATTGGTCTTTGACCTAGATAGATGTGTCCTACATCATATTCAAATAAGAGAAAGCCACATTACTCCCCCATTTAACTAGGTTATAGAAGTGAAGAATAAATTATGCTTATGAGTCTAGTCATTTAGAAGGGTGCCACTTGGGATTGTTTCAAGCAATTTCTATTTGGGAAATCCGTAAGAGGGAAAAAAATCACATCTTAATATATGGAGTGTGTCTTGTTACCAAGTGATACACTTATTTTATTATCTTGGAGCCAATGCATTTCAAGAAGAAGAAACAAATAATGACTCATAATAGAATCCTATCATGAAGGATGAAACCCTTTCATTTAAATGGGGTAACCTAACCTTTCATTTGAGATATGATAAGGTATCCTTTTTTTTCTAATTTAGTGAGGGTGAGTGCTAAGTTCCTTAGGTACTCACACTCACACCACTTATTTCAAATATTCCTCTTGTGTTTCCCTTCAATTTAGCATTGAAAATAAAGATAGTGGGGCCCACTTATGATCCTACTATTTGAAATGTACTTTATAACTCTCGTGTATAGAAGGTGGCGCATCCATTCCTTGATATGAAGTTGGGTTGCACCCATGGCTAATTAACTCATTGTTATTTGACCTAGACAGATGTGTCCTACATCATATTCAAATAAGATAAATTCACATTACTCCCCCATTTAACTAGGTTATAGTAGTGAGGAACAAATTATGCTTGTGAATCTAGTCATTTAGAAGGGTGCCACCTGGGATTGTTTCAAGCAATTTCTATCTGGAAAAATTGTAAGAGGAAAACATTTCTCATCTTAATACATGGAGTGTGTCTTGTTACCAAGTGATCCACTTATTTTCTAACCTTGGAGCTAATGCATTTCAAGAAGAAGCAACAAAGAATGAGTCATAATAGAATCCTATCATGAAGGATGAAACCTTGAAAATTGCTATGTTTAATGATTTTTGGTGAACATGAGATTTTTCTTTCTTCGTTTGAAGTTCTATGAAGTTTAAAATACTCTCAAACATCCTGGAATAATAAATTATAATGATAATAATTTAAGTAAAAAGGTAAAAAGGAAAATAAAAGGAATAAGGAAACTTTTATTTCCCCTTTTATGTTGCAAATTGCCTTCAATTTTTTGGGTGTGATGATCCTTTTCTCTCTTAATCACAAGTTTCTCATTCCCCCCCTTAAACATGAATAGATGTTTCACTATTTCTACTACAATTCCATTTATTCATGGTTTAACATGCAATGAGACACATTGTTGTAGATGTGAGTTTCCTTGTTTGATCTATAAAATGTTGTGGATATTCCAATGGAATAGTTTGTCACAATATTCTAAAATATTTTATTATGTAATTTATTACCTTAGATGTCATATTTATTATTACTATATTAGTGCTTAAATTTACGGAGATAATTGAAACTAAAATGAAAGGACAAGAAAATGAACCCATCATCCACACAAATGAACACAAGATGTATCATGGGAAACCCAACTAGAAGGTGAGGCCTATGCTCCAGTCTCTTCTTCCTAGTTATGAAATGCAAGTACAAAGAAAGGGACACTCACTATGGAGTTGTCATGAACATTGTGGCTTGAATGGATGCAAGATAATCTCCAACTGTCCTCTATTATGCTTCAATATCCACTCCTAGATTTTCTGCTCATATATGGAACAATAAAAATACCAAAAGAATGGAACCCCTTCTCTTACCAACAACCAAGTATTTTGCATACAAGACAACTGTCTAAGGTTAGGGTTAGGGTTCTTGCATGCCTCAACACTCAATTAGTGTTAGCATTTTGGACACTCTATAATCTTCTTGAAAGTCCACATGTGTCTAGCTCCACATGTGTGAGTATTGGGGGATAACATGGCATCCACTTGATACCATGGTGGTCAACTTGTAGGAGGAATAACTTCCACATACAAAATTCGATTGAGGTGATTTTCACACCATTAAAAAGATTTCAATGTGTAGAACAACAATGATGGGTTGGGAGATATTCTTGCAAAGTTTTGACCCAAAAAAGTGTCATTTGATGCCTCAAATTGTCTCTAGAAGGTTCTAGACCCTAAATCACCAAACTTGGACCTGCCCCTAAAATGGGCCTTGCAGGCCAATTCCTCCAATTTTCCCACCCATAAAGTACCAAGATGTATGAGAAATTATATAATGATCCATTTTGGATCATTTTTTCCTTCACCTTTGGGAATGCCTACAATTTTCTCTTTTTTGTTTTGTTGCAAGTTGGTCTTTCTCACTAATCCAAAATAAATCTAGACTGAAGGATGGATAGACTTGGTACCTGCAAAACAAATTGACAATTAATCAACATTATGAAAGCCACTTAAAACAATGCAAGTTAACGTGGGAAAAGCCAAATGAGCAGGTAACTAAAAAGTTGAAGAAAATAATTAAAGGGACAAGGAAATAGTTAGGAGAGAAGGCTAAGGAATGAGAGGTTAAGATCCATGGGTGTTGGCCTTCCCTTACCCCCTAGATTTCCCTATTTCTTCACTCTTTCTCATATTCAAAGGGTATTTTGGCCAAGGAGGAGGAGAGCTTTGTAAAAACTAGTAGACCCGGAGAAGAAGAATATACTAAGCACCATTCGACTAGTTTTCCCAATTGGGTTCCTGGGTAAAAATCTAGTCTCATTGAGTTAGTTCCTCTGTGTGTTGAGTATGGCTAAATTGACCATTATGTCTTATGAAGTTTTCTATTTATATTTTAAATGGTTTCTCTGTATCTTGTGTGAGTGAATGAGGATTTATTGCAGCTACTATTTTATTTACTATGTGAGAAGTTTTTATTGAAAGACTCACTTAAATGGGAAAATTAGTGATTCCATTGCAAATGAAGTGTCAGCCTTGTTGTTGTCATTTAAAAAGGGGTTGAATTCATCTCTGGTGGACTTATCTGTGAAATTTGGGTTGTTGCCAACCAAAGTAGCAGTGAAGAGACTCATAAGACAAGGAGGTCTCTACATTAATAATCAAAGAGTATAAATTCAAAGGGACAAAGAGCTTCTCAATGTAAAGAGTAATGTAATTGACATCTTGGTAGAATGGGGTTTGAGTGAAACCAATACCCACCAATATTCTAGCACCCATGACTATCCTTGGGTTGTCTAACATTTCCATGACTAAACCCTAGTGTTTGGATGTTCCACGCCCCATTTTCTTTCTTCCTAACATGTTCAATCTCTAAACGCCCCTCCTAGGCATCTCATACTTCATTTTCTTTTCTTCCCAATGTATCCAC
>JASDQU010010770.1:8380-19260 GCA_032191745.1 Picea mariana | reverse complement strand
ATGTATAAGTCCCAGGTCCAGTAACTCCTTTAGTTTCATTCTCAACTCCTGTAACTCCAGGGTTGACATACGATAAGGCATTCTCACTATTGGTTTAGTCCCCAGTTTTAGGTCTTGGTAAACTCCAATTCCCTCTCCAATGACATCCTAGGTAACTCCTTCGGGAAACGTCCGCAAACTCTCTCATCACCGGAAGGTTTTCTAGACCTTCCGCTACTCCTTTTTTGTTTAATGCAAGGATCACATAAATATTACACCCCTTGCGCATGCTCTTCCATAACTGCAAGGAAGAGATGAACTGCAGGGAAAATCCCTGGTTCCAACCTACAATCATGCATCTCTGCTCCTCATCATCGACCAAGCTCAATCATTTCATCTGACAGTTAAGTATCGCCTCATGCGATTCCAACCAGTCCATACCGATCACAACGTCATAAGATCCTAAGATAGTGATGTACATGTTGGCCCTAGTGACAAACTCTCCCAGGTTAAGGGTACAGCCTGTAACCTTTCCTCCAAACTTTTGTTTGGCTCTCGAAGCCATCCCTACAAAGATAAACTCATCCTGTTTGACTGCCTTTACCTTAATCCTTTTTAGCACTACACCAGAAATGAAACTCTCGGTAGCACCAGGATCTATCAAAATACTTAGGGTCTGGTCAGCAACGATACTTGACATCTCAAGCACAGTCGATTGGTGCTCTGCCTGACGGTTATTCACCACTACATGAATTCGATGGGCCTTTCCCAAATCTCCCATGGTAGTGGGCCCGAATGATCCATATGCTCTAGTCCTCTCCATTTGGCAGTCGCGCTGGTAGTGTGGCTCCCCACAAGTCGAACACCCATTCTTCATTCCAGTACTCCTGGTACCCGAAGTAGAAGATGATGGCCCACCTGCCTGGAATCCTGGTCTGTTCTGCTGAACAGGCCTAAACTGTTGCTGTTGCAGTCGACGCTGCAGCTGATGCTATGGTCCTCAGTAAGGAGTCTGCTGTTGTGGCGCGGGTCACCAAGGTGTAGTGAAAGTGGACCCTCTCTGGAAGCCACGATATCCTAGCATCTGTCTAGCTGGTATCTGATGTTGTTGCACACTAGATGACACCTGCCCTGCTGGTCTCGCTTGAGTCCTGCTCTGACTCCCGCTGATAAGCTCTTCCTCTGCTATGAGGGCCTTTTGAACGAAATCATGCAAGGTTCGCGGCATGAGAATCCTAACCCTTGCATGAATGCTGACATTAAGGCTAAACAAGAACCTTTTGACCTTAAGTTTCTCGGTATTAAGGTGTGGAGCATACTGAAGCAACTCCATAAAACGAGCCTCGCAATCGGGTACCATATGACCGCCCTATCACAAGGTGTTGAACTCTTTGAGTTGACGCTCGATAAATTCCTTGATAGGTACCTCTCTCAGAACCATTCTTCGAACAGTTCCCATGACACGTCTTTGACGCACATGTTAATTTGTGGCAGGAGCGTCTTCCACCATAGAAGAGTGCTCCCCTTCAGTTGAAAGACTACCATGCAGAACTTCATGTTGGAGGTATAGTTTCGAAGTGCAAAGCACATCGCCATATTCTCCAACCATGCCTCGGTGGTTGCGTCGTCCGAGGCACCAAAGAACTCGGGAAATTTGACCTTCTCGAGTTTGCGGTGAATGCTACCTGTACTTACCGGAGCATGCGGGGGACCCTCAGAGGGTGTTGATGCCCTGGCCTCATCTCTATCCAAACAACTAATCAGTGCCTCAGACATCCGTTGAAAGGATCTCATCAGCCCAACCACATCACCCACCGCTATCTGTTCCTGCCCGACAACCTGTTCGTCTTCCCGGGGGTTAGACCCCTTTGGCATAGATGGTACTAGAGGAATCACGCCTCCTCCCGTAGCACCCTGTCGTTTGCCTCTGCGGCGTCCTCTAACCATGATTACCTGCACAAATACAATTCAACTTAATTAGCAACATTATAATCAAATATCACATCAACGAAAGCCGTAGTGATCCCCACGTCGCGGGTTGAACCCACTATGATACCATATGTAACGACCCCGCCGTTACGACTCCAAGCGAAGAAGAAAGTGCAATTTTTTTTTCTTTTTTTTTCTTTTTAGAGAAGGAAGGAAACGACAACAACAATTAAACCACACAACCTAACGAATAACACCATGCACGCTGATCAAGAAACATACAACTACGATTACACGTACTAGCACAATGAGAAACTGGGCAGAACGTGCGTAAATTAAGAGGAAGAATCGACTCCTCGCCTGACACACAACATGAAAATTCCTACAAGATACAGACCACATCCACCATCCCGACACAACAACCTCGACGACCAATAACTAGAACCTCAATGGTGTGCAAACCAAATGCATGAAGACATTACAACCCAAGCGCTAACAACAAGTTACAACGATCATCAACAGCCACAACGGGAAGCACCGGCTACGGCCAAGTTATCATTCACCGCTATCCAATAGGGTGCACCATGATCCCCTCATTAGGAATCAAGCCTTCCCCAGGTGATAGATGTGACCATAACCCTGGTGCAACATAAGCTAACTGGACCAAGGACTCAAGAAAATCCAATGCGCTAGAAGTCGAAATAACTGACAGGAAGACTACGCCCACACCCCCAAGAAACAGGTCGAAAAGATGCTAGATGACGTCACTCAAAATGAAATTGGGAAAACTATTACATGACTTCGCCAACAAACCAAAACCATTATCTGTTAAACAAGATGTCTAAGTGCAAAGGAGTGATCTATTATCAAGCTACTATGGTCATAAAAGTTATCATGAGGTAAACTAGATTAGGTACATAACCACATCAAAATGTGTTGATTAACAAATACCCACTGTCCATTAAATTAAGTGAGCTATTGATCTACGCTAGCTTCTTATAAATAATCAACTTGATATCTAATTTAACAAGTCTAGATTAATCAATTTAACAATATATAATAGTATTAAAAATATCAATATCTAACACTATTAATATAACACCATTAACAAATATTAAGATATAGCATGTTGTCTAACAATATTAACAATAATAATGTCTAAGACATTGTCTATTAAATGCCATTCGGTGGCTGTTCTTTATTCCATTAGAAAAACACGATGTCCTTCAATTATGTATTAAATTAGCAGTCCTTCAATTATGTATTAAATTAGCAGTAAGTATCTATGTGCAATCAATTCGCTACCAGCATGTTGGGTATATTATATTGGAAATGCTACAAAAATGAAATGCTATCATAAAGCTGGGTAATTAAATGAGGATGAATTTACTGTGTGCATAAATGTGGATGGAAACACAACCTAAATGCGTGCTGCCTAGCGTACAATGCTGAGCGAATAAAGGAGTTCATTGCTGAGTGACATTCTAGAATTTAAAAGGGATATTCTATCTAAGTTCTCGCAGTCCAACATTTGAAGGCTAAAAATACAATGCTGAGTGAAATTCCAGCATACATTTCTGGGCGAAATTCTAGCAAGTGAAGGCTAAATAAATATAGTGCTGAGTAAGTCTCATTAGAATGCATCAAGTGGGTAAGTATTCGCTGAGTGACTACATAGTTGTTTAATTACATGCAAGGGAGAAATTACACTCTACACGACTACTGTAATAACTATAATTCATAAATCGTTCTGACTATGATATCATTCTGAAAATCAATCTCTCTCTGAACATTAAATTGTTATATAGTATATATGTAATTATACAATAATTATCACTATCCAGATTATTGTTGTCCTTTAAATCTATGCAAGTAGTCTACCAACAATTGATATTGCTGGAAATTAGGGGTGATTCATCATGGATTTAGGGGTAATTCATCACGGATCTATGAACTCGCTCAATCAATATATAGATAACTCAACCAATGTTACAAAACACTAACTCAATCACTAATACGAACACTTTCATACACTATCGTACACAGCGTAAAACCAGTCTATTAAAATTTGTAGTCGAAGTATTACCAATCTCTAACTCAAACGACATTACCAAAAACAGATTGCTGGGTAAATAACTAACTCAATCAATATTTCAGAAATAGATTGTTGTGTAAATTGATAATTTCAATCAACATTAGAAAAATGGATTGTTGGGTAATTTGCTAATTCAATCAATAACTCAATCAGAATTAGAAAACCTAGTTATACATAGTGTGAAAACGCAGTGTAAAATCGTTGCCCATTGGAGAGAATCGCTAGCCAAAACTGATGTTGATCAATGCAATAAATCAAATGCTATTCAAGATAATCAAATGCAATAGTAAAAGGGCGTTGTTCAATGCTAATCATTCAATGCCGATCAATGCCATCCAATTGCAGTGGCAACAAGTAAATTAGTGTAGTCACCAATGTGATTTCCTCCCTATATATAAATATTGTCTATAAAATATGCATTTGCTGTCTAAATATATAAGGGATGAATAGGCAGTCAATATAAGTAAAACACAGAGCATAAGGAGGTTAATGCTGGCAGAAATAAAAATGAATCGTAGAGTAACTAAGTGAGAAGGCTGTCAAGTAATCATTTAAAGTCAATAAATAAATTCAATTACAGTCACAATTAGTTAAAACAACGCCATCATACAATGAGTAACTTTTAATTAATGAATTTACTCAGAGTCACAAATGCTAAAAAAAACACTGTCATTCAAGTGGACAACACTGGTATTTTTCCATTCAAGAGCTGGGAACTGTCATGGAAACCGCAGAGGATAAAATACCATCTGAAACCGCAGAGGTGATAAAAATGAAGAGGATAATGAGCTGAACACAAAGAGGAAGGATAACAATACTCAGAGGTATTCAATTGCAAGAAGGTGCAAGACACTCAATCAACCAGGAACAATCAACAGGGGTAGACAACTGGGCAAAACCATCCTTCGCTCATCATCCATGCACAGAAAAGTAGGGCATTAGAATATATAGGTCTATTAACATCTAAGTGCCGACTGTCGATTCGGCTCCTGGACGACTGCTCAGGTGTGGACTAATGATCTAGGGATGAGGACGAAGGATAAATAACAAACTCAATATAATCAATAAAACAAAACATAACAGTCATAACAATCAGGGATCGGTTGCCAAGGAAGTCAATTCAATGCAGCGAGCGTAAAGCTATGATGATTTTAAGTTCTCGATTAAAAACTCTAAGTAAAACACTTTTCTTTACACAATAAAAGTACAGAAATGAAAGAACAAGATCAATAGTAATCTACCGTGCAAAATAAAATCATGTGTATTGTAGCCCAAGATGACAGCTTCGAGTCGTTGTCCTGTGTGCTCCATGCATCTCCCGCTTGCCGACCAATGTGACTCCACCTGTACCTCCTAGCCAATGCTAGGGGTACTCTTCTTCCCCCTTAGCCCCCCGAGCCGCAAAGGGGCCACACACTCTAACCAAAGAACAACTAGAAACCAGCTCGCCTCGAAAGGTCGAGCTACGACTCGTACCCAAGCTGGGTATCCCAACTCCCACAAGATAAGCCAGTCAAGTCAAAAATTCTATAGCGTAACTTTACGTATCAAAGAAGACCCCATAATCCTCCTCCTCCATCCTTTATATATATTTTCTAATGCATATGGTATGTTTGTTGCATGTACAAGGATAAAATTGCCTCAATCCCTTAGACACCTTGCATTTATGAATGTCAATTTTCCCAAGGAGACAACACCTTTGATTATTGATGCAAGGAAAATAATATGGAATCTATTTCATCCAACCAAAATACTTTGGGCATGGATGGCCCTATATTGGATTTTATTCCCATGTATATGCTCCCTTAGTTGAAGCCTATATTGGATTTGATTCCTATTCTATAGGGAATTTAATAAATTTTTCTTAATGATATGTTTATCATTCCTACCATTAATAAATTATTAACTTGTATTTGTAATCCCCTTGCTTGCTATTTTTCTGAATTGATTTCCCTTGGTGAACCCAACTTATGATTTCAATGACTTCTATGTGTGGGTTTTATTGATTATTATGAAAATATTGTGGTTTTATCTTCTGTCCCTTATCCCTTTAGTCATTGGTTTGTGCCTAAGCAGTCATCCAGGAGCCGAATCAACGGTTGTCACTTTAGTGTTTAAAGACCTATAGATTCAAATGCCCTGCTTTTTTGTGCATGGATGATGAGTGAAGGATAAGAATTTTCCCTGTTGTCTATCCCTTACTTATCTTTGAGTTGATTGATTCATGGCTGAATGTTTATTCTTTGCGCCTTCTTATGAACGAGTACCTCTGTGGCTTGATTGATTAAAACTTTGATTTCTCTCTGTGTTTTTAATTTCTTGAACTTGGGTACATCTCTACATTTTTATTGATAAACTCTGCATTATGAATTATAAACCTTTGAGTTGAATGGCAATCCCTTGGTGAACCCAACTTCTAATTTCAATGACTTCTCTATGTGGTTTTTATTGATTATTATGAAAAGATTGTGTTTTTATCTTTTGTCTCTTATCCCTTTAGTCATTAGTCTGTGCCTGAGCAATCGGCCAGGAGCCGAATCGACGGTCATCACTTTGGTGTTTAAAGACCTATAGATTTAAATGCCCTTCTTTTTTTTGCATGGATGATGAGTGAAGGATAAGAATTTGCTCTGCTTTCTATCCATTACTTATCTCTGAGTTGATTGATTCATGGCTGAATGTTTAGTCTTTGCGCCTACTTGTGTAGATTTTTTTTTTCCTTGAAATTCATCCGATCAACATTTAATTTAATATGCTTGGAGTTTTAGTCAGTAACTGTCTGAATTTCACTTATTTAAGTCTCTAGAACAACCAAATTCAACACTCACTTTTGATATGGCATCTCTTCCAAACCATAGACTCTTATCATAGTAAACTACTCAAAAAGGAACCAGTCTCCCACTTTGGTGGTCTTTTCCAATTGTAGTGACCCTTTGACTAGAGGAATAATTATAATGAATAATTCATTTTGGATAATAAAGTCTAATATATAAATAAAAGAGTCTTAGATGGGAGCTAATTATTATACTCATTTATTACTTCACACATATTGACCAAAGTTATTGAATTCTTATCTTATTGATGATATTTATATTCATATAATATAACTTCAAATTGACAACTTATTAATTAATTCATTAATAACCTAGACATTAGTAACTAATGTGTTTATTGAACCATAATATTGTACGTGTGTTGGATATGTAGGCAAAGCTAGCACACACATATCCCACACATAGACAATAATAACAAGCGATGTTCCTAATGCATATTTTAAAAATGTTCACAACTAATCATGCATACAAATAAATAAAGTAAATCAAACTTCAAATAATCCTCATTAAAGAAATAATAATAATTCAACATTCATCCTTCTTTAAATAATTTAGTTAAAGAAGTGTGGATATCTATAAGAGAAGTATGTCTTGTGATAATTTAGTTACAAGTGGTAATAACATAGAGTCAGGACTTAGTAAGGTGCCTGCTAAATAGGGGTACATGCAATCAATATATTAGTAGCCCCAACATGCCTACTATATTCTCAATGCTATAGTTTCAATTAAACTTGTGATTAAGGTCAACTCTAAGACATTTATATGAAGAAACTTCCTTTAAGTTGTTATTGGCATGTATCCTAAATGAAAAGTCATATTTATTAAAGGGTTAGCATATGTAGGTGTCAACTTCCATTAAATTTTTATTATGTTTTAACTCTCTACGATAATGGTTTTAGCCATATGGGATAGAAAGGGATAACTACCCTTTTTCCAAGGATGCTTATGAAGCAGATAGGAGGAGTCTTTGAAAAACGTGGTAGGGAAGGCGATAAAAGTGGAAGAAAAGCAAGAGTGTGCATTGGCTAATTGGGAGGAGAAATAATTCTTGAAAATTGAAGAGGACTTAACTACTTTATTTGTTATTCACATATTACTTTGTTGTGTCCTAGATTGTCGTTGTTGTTTGTAAAACTTTGGGCATGGAGGGATAGGATGTTAGGTTTAATAATCAACAACAAATAGACTCAAAACTATATCAAACAAGGGAGATAGGGAGTTTATAGTTAAGAAACCCCTTAGTGGAAATATGGTCCCTTTATGTAACAATTAGGTATAAATCCCTTAGTTTATAGTACAATTAGGTCCCTTTATGTAAGTTTAGGTGACCATAAAATATTTCATAGTTATGTATTTAGTTCAACCATATCCAAAACTATCCAACAATTTGTCCTTAAATCTCTCAACTGATACAACTATATAATATAACATTTGCACAGTTCATATGTTATATAATATAACATTATCCAATCTGTGATCAGATAAGAGTTCAACACTTAGTAAAGTAAGATTTCTTATGTGCCAAGATTAAAGGCATACCAATTTGTTGCACAGTAAACAATGAATCCCAACCAACCATCATATATTATACACTATAACAAGTAAACTATGCATGTTGGAAAATATGGAAAATATATTGAATGATCGAATTTCAAAACAAAACATCCTAGAAAAGCATTTTCTAGATCACAAAGATAATGTAAGAATATCACCTAAATTACTCCATTAGCATCATTGTAGACATTACCATTTGGAGCCATTAATTTTGTGACAATTAAGACTCACTCAATTGCATCTTCTTCAAAATATATACGCCATTAAATCTCTCATTACTATTTGTAGAAATAGGCTTCATTACCACCATAAATTTTGTGACAATTAAGAATCACTCAATTGCATCTTCTTCAAAATATATATCCCATTAAAACTCACATTACTATGTTTACAATAGGTTATGATGCACTTACATTGTAAATTATTGCCATGATTGCTCTCAATCAACGTGAATTTCCACCTTATATGACTATATTTTTTCTAGATTTCTAACTCCAACTAAGCCTCACAAATAGTACATTTGCTCCACCTCATCTTAATTTATATTAGGAATACGAACAACCCTCATAACCATCTCATGTAACATGAAAATAAAGGAATTAGTATAAAAACTCAATGACATAAACAATGCTAATGGGAAGTTTATCAATGGCATATAATCCATGTTCATGCAAGACCTTCACCTCGTCGTGATTAAAACATGTTGATGTTATTAGTGGGTGTGTGAGGTTACAAAGATTAAACTCTTTGTTTTGGGGATTCTAATGCATTGAATTATATGTGGTCTTAGTGGATCCAACCATAGGGAACTTTTAAGGAATCTTAAAGAAATGTTCTAATACGTTTTTTTAGTGGATCCAACCATAGGGAACTTTTAATAAATCTTAAAGAAATGTTATAAGGAATATATATGTCATCTTAGTGGATTCGACCATGTTCAAAGAGTATGAACATGCTATTGAGTTAATTTTGGGTAGTTATCCACTCAATGCTAGACTTTATTGCTTTCTATATTCTCAAAAGAGCGAGACAAAGTAAATGGATTGTAACGAACCGCCTCGTTATGACAACCATTCTAGTAACAGGTGCAAATTTTTTTTTTTTTTTTTTGTGTGTTTAAGGTGTGTGCGCGCGTGTAGAAGTATCAACACACTTGACTCTACGCCACCACTCGATGACCAACAAGACGCAACCACGACAAAGTAAAACTAACCACAATCAAGTACAACATAAAGTAGGAAGAACAATTGCGCCCCTTACGGAAGGCGCGTGACGGAAGGACTTCGACGACGAACCTAAGTTCATCATTAGTCAAATGAATCCACAATCCTTAGCTACTAAATCTGAGTAATTATTGTACGTAACCCCAAACATTCCACCAGGTGTGACTTATCAGTATCTACAGTTACCTAACATGGTGATGACATATCCATATCAATTCATTTCTAAATACACTAACTTTGAAGTAAAATAAGGGTCATACATTTCCATTCTAATCTTGCCCTTGGTTCATGGTAATAACAATACAATCTCCTATTCAACATTATATTACAATTTCGGAAGGACAATGATTATTCAAGATATATGTATGCCAGATTCATCTTCCTTTCCCTAATTGCAAGCCCATAAGTTTAACCAGTAGACATTACCTTCCTTATTTAGATAAACGACTAAAAATGAACCCTTTCTTTATATGATTATATAAAAGTAACAGACCCTTCTTAAATGATTAAATGGAATAATGATATTTTCATTTCATGAACAAAAGCATAACAATTTCTTCCATTATATTTCCTTTCTTTCCATAATACGATGATTCATACCACCACGTTACTTTACATTCACTAGGATACAAGGGAATAACCTCACAATGACATATCATGCCAAAAATTCAATAACATCTCCTTGTGTTATATTACAATGAGATAATGTACTGACATTTTAATAACCTTACTTGTATTAAAATCAACTACCTTACAAATCTACCTCTACTAACATAACAACCTCCTTTTTTAAATGAAACTTCCACGAATCTCCTTCTTTATTAAATAACAAAATAATAAAGGGATCAAATAAAAGTAAAAGTAGTTACATTCCATCCTTCCTTAACTGTTCTTAATTAAAACAAAAAGAAATAGGGAATAATAAAAGGAAATAGAATAAATAAAGAGTTAGAATATAAAAACAATTCACCCCAAATCGATATCCAAGATTTCCTTGATATTACATAATTGGATTTATTATAATATTTTAATTCATTAATTCATTACTTACATAAAGCAGAGTAAGGTTAACCTGGGAGTTCCTTTCCTCTTAACATACAAGCCAATAAAAATTCGTTTTCACTCAAGCAATGCAAATACCAGAAAATGGCAATGCCACGTATTGCTAATACAGTCTACACTATGTTGTTTGATTGCGTGCTACTATAATTCTGGAGCGGAAATTTCATACAGAATTTAATCAATAAAGAATTACATTAAATGAAA
>JASDQU010010769.1:142242-155703 GCA_032191745.1 Picea mariana | reverse complement strand
GCCACGTAAAACACTGGTGTACTGTGTATGTGTATGATTGTTCATTTGTTCATTGTTTATTTACTCTACAGTTATTGGATGATAATGCTTCATTTATATAACACTTAGATTATATGGTTAAAAGGGATTAAATTGCTCTATTACTGATTCACCCCCCCTCTCAGTAATCCAACATCTTCATGCAAAAGAAGAATCAAACATTCTCAAAGTTCTATGAGTATAAAGCATTGGTGGAGAAAGAGTTGGGGAAGCAAGTGAAAGCTCTAAGGAGCAATAATGGTGGAGAATACATCTCTAACAAATTCGAAGAATTCTGCAGTGGATAAGGAATTTGAAGAGAACTCATAGCACCTCATAACCCACAAAAAAGTGGGGTCGCGGAGAGAAAGAATAGAATGATCGTGGGTGCAACACGAGCGATGTTGCATGATCATGGTGTAACAATGTATTTGTGGGCAGAAGCATGCAATACTATGGTTTATGTGCAAAACCGTTGTCCTCATAGAATACTTGGCATGAGTACACTTGAAGAATCTTTCGCTGGTAAGAAACCTGATGTTTCTCATTTTAAAATTTTTGGCTCGTCTGTTTTTGTGCATGTGAACAAGGATGCCAGGAAGAAGCTAGAACCGACTGCTAAAGTTGGGATATTTGTGGGGTACACAGAAGAACCCCATTATTATTGTGTGTATTTTTCGAACAATAAAATGATTGTTATGCGACGGGATATAAAATTCGATGAGGGGAAAGCCATGCGGTTGTCGCTTGAGAGGGAGCTAGACTTGCATGCAGAAGAGGAACTGCTAGTTCCCAAAGACGAGTCTCAAGATGTGGATAGTCCACATGAGGAGGTTCATGGAGTGGAGGAAACCACTCAAGCAGATGCATCCATCAGAAATGGCAGAAAACACACCATGAAAGCTGACAGATTGAGACTAGATGCTGCATAGAATGTAGGAGCCCCTACTTCACAGTGCAGACATAGACAGTCTCCTGATTGATTTGTTGGATACATGGCTCTCATGAGAAAATGTATTGTGACTGAACCATCTTCCTTTCAGGAAGCAGTGTAGGATCCCACTTGGGTTGATGCTATGGTGGAGGAGTATGACTCCATTGTCACAAAGAGTGTATGGGAAATTGTCCCAAGACCGGTCGATAAATCAGTGGTAGGTTCGAGATGGATCTACAAGGTAAAGCAAGCTACTGATGGGAGTGTGGAGAAATACAAGGCCAGGTTTGTGCCCCGGGGCTTCTCACAGATTGAGGGGATAGATTATGATGAGACCTTTGCACCCGTCACAAGGTACTCTTCCATAAGATCCATCCTTGCACTCTCAACGCAGATGGGCTGACGCATTCATCAGATGGATGTAAGAACTATGTTCCTCAATGGGATCATTGAGGAAGAAGTGTACATTGAACAACCAGAAGGTTTTGAGACCTTTGACAGAGATTCACATGTGTGTAGACTCAAGAGAGCATTGTATGGGCTGAAGCAAGCACCCCGTGCTTGGTACACTTGGATATACAACTATTTCACCGGATTGGGATTCACCAAAAGTGAAGCGGATGCAAACCTATACTAAATTTTGGTGGAGGGTAAGCTCTTAATCATTGTGCTTTATGTTGATGATTTAATACTGACTGGTGATGAGCAGCTGATACACTCATGTAAGGATGACCTTGCAAAGGAGTTCAAGATGAAGGATTTGGGCCTTCTTCATTATTTCCTTGGCTTGGAAATATGGCAGTGAGATGGTGAAATTTTTGTGTCTCAAGGAAAGTATGAAAGGGAGATACTGGGTAAGTTTCACATGGAGAGATGCAAACCCATGTATACTCCTCTTCCAAGAAACTAGAGAAAAGAGGATGCTACTTCTGGAGAGATAGTGGATGCTACTGTCTATCGACAGTTAGTGGGTTCGCTAATGTATTTAGTGAATACGAGATCAGACATTTGCTATGCGGTTAACTAGCTAAGTCAAGCGATGGTTAAGCCTACCAAAATATTTTGGAAGGCGGGTAAGCATGTCCTGAGATATCTGAAGGGCACATCTAAGTATAGATTATGGTACAGACAAACAGATGAGGTGAAGTTGCATGGATTTATGGATGCAGATTGGGCGGGCAGCCCAATGGACAGAAAGAGCATAGCAGGGGGGATCTTTAGTATCGGATCTACAACTGCTTCTTGGTACAACAAGAAATAAAGATCCGTGGCACTTAGTTTAGTGGAAGCAGAATACATGGCAGCAAGTCAAGCTGCATGTGAGGCTATCTGGATGAGGAAGATCTTGGTTGGTTTGTTTGGTTCTCATTTAGATCCGACAATGATTCATTGTGATAATCAGAGTTGCATTAAACTTTTGATTAATCCTGTGTTTCATGATAGATCTAAGCATATAGATATCTGGTATCATCATCTCGGAGATTGTGTGCAGTGGAAGATCATGTTGCTTCAATACATTCCTACGGAAGATCAAGATGTAGACATTCTGACGAAGGCGCTCACCAGGAGAAAATTCAAATATCATAGAGACAGGATTGGGGTGAAGGATAATCCCTTTCTTGTTGAGAGGGAGTGTTGAAAAGTCATCAAGAAATGTGTGTCTAATTTACTTTTCCCTTCAATACATTGGACAATAAATATTAATCTATTATCTCATTTATAACTGAGTGATTTGGCGTTGTAACAGAATTATAAGTGTAGTTAAGTGAGTTAAGCTGATTTGTACTAGTTGTAACTAAACTTGCACTAGTGAGATTTCAGTGAATTAATTATTAATTAATTCAAAATCAGTGAACTCACATGCAACTGAAGATTCACCACGGTTAACTACATGCATGTCAGATCCAATGGAGACCTAGTTGAGATAACAGGTGAAAGGGACAGTTTGGCTATCAGTTGTGATTTGAGTGAAGTGCACTCATGCAGTCACACATGTAGTGGATATGCTCATGAGCATGGAAAACTAGGTAATTCAAATTCATTGTGAGAATTCTAATTGCAAGGATTGTGCAGAGGAGGCAGGCTGTCTGGACACAGAGAATTGGCACATGTATTTGCTGAGTTTTTTGTATGACAGTGTGAGGCGATTGTATTGTGCTGAGAGCTCTTGAATTAGAGTTTTGTATGATATTGTTTCATGATCCATGATATACATAATATATGATAGTGGGGTTTTTAGCTTTACGCTTTCCCGAAAAAACTTCTGTGTTATGTGTTCTTGATTTTTCACTTTGTGATTGTAGTTTAGATTTCCGAAAGAATATTAGTAGAATCGATTCTGTATTTGATAGTGGCATATAATTGTTAGATCAGGAGAATCGTAGGAAATACATTAATTGTATTGAAATTTCTACATGGACTATATAGACTCCCAATCCAAAGGAATATGTGACAACATGGGTGCCAAAATGCAATAAGGGTCACTAATCTAAGGCACCCATATGAAGAAATATTTTTCATTGAATAAATAACAAATGTAAGAAATGGATGGGCTAATCCACCTACTTTAATGGGGATCGTCCTAAAAACATATCTAGGGGGGAGGATATGAAAATGAAACATACTAATATGGGAGATGCTAAAATACATGCTAGTTTGAAAAAGTACACCTAAAAGGTCCACATACCATACATAGATAAGAGTTTCCATGGCGAACTACTGCACACACGCAAACTGATACCACAATGTAAAGGTGCACATGAAAACAAAAAAAGTGTTTAGAAATTCAAATCAAAGATGGCACATGACCCCATTTTTTAGTTAGCATGCAATGTGAATGAAACAATTATAGAGTGATGGAATCCTATGTAAACACTTTATATATATATATATATATGCACTATAGATACAATGTTTGATATGGTATAGTTTATTTAAATACGATGAATGCAAAATGTGAAATGCATGATTTGCTTACATATGATGATATGGTTAGGAAATTAAATATAAAGGCAATACATTATCTTCTTATTGATGCATGCGTTAAATGTCGATCTAAGATGCTATCAGAAATGGTATTTACAAAGTTAATTTTACATATTGGGATATGTGTAAATGAAATGGATTCAAACAATCACACCAAAATCTTAACTTATAAATACTTTAATTTAAAAAGGAAAGGATTATGCACATGAGAAAGAAAAAGTCCACCTAACCAAGGCCCTTATATCTAATGGTTACTCTAGCTCTCAAATCATCAAATCCTTATGCACAAGTCATAATCCCAACTCTAAAAACTTTTCCTGTTCTTTCATGCTCCTAGATCTTGTCTCTCTTCCCTACATACAAGGCACTGCCGATTGCATATCCAAAATTTTGGCTAAAAAGAATATCAAAACCGTTTTCAAACCCTTTAAAACCGTAAATCAATATTTTAGATCCACCAAGGATAAATCTGATCCAATGCTTGGCCCAAGAGTTTACCAAATTCCTTGATCATATGGAAAATCATACATTGGCCACACTGGAAGATCCTTCAAAGCCCATCTCAAAGAACACATTGTCGATACTACCCACAATCGCGTCTCTAAATCAACTCTTGATGAACACTCTTTCAAATCTAAACACTTTTGTTTTGACCAAACCAAAATCCTAGCCTTGACACCCTATTACTCATCTTGCATCATTTGTGAAGCCTTGGAAATTGAAAAACATCCCAATAATTTTAATCAAGATGATGGGTATAAACTTAGTCAATCTTGGAAGCCTGTCATTCATCGCCTTAATCATCAAACCTAATTTTCTTTCTTTGGCTCCCCCTTTTTCCCCCTTTCCTCGTTCAATATTTCACTCCTCCTCTAATCCTCCTTGCTAAATTTCTTGTATCTCCTATCTTATTAATTCTATGCTCTTTGTCCCCCCCTTTTTTTCACTATTTTAAGCCTAAACTACTGAATTAATCATTAATTAGTTAGCACTTTTTAATCCTCTAATCATTTCAATTTCAATTCATTTCTAAATTTCTTTTGATAAATAATTTTAATTATTATCAAAAAATTTAATTATTCTCCAAGGCAACCTTTAATTATTACTTTATCCTTTGAATAAATTGTCATTAATTGACAATGTATATATTCTTACCTTATTTATAACGACTACTTTTTTTCCACTTCTTCACCTCCTATCCTCAATGTTCTATTTTTTATCCTTTAAAATATTCTCTACAACACTCTTTTCAAATATACTCGCTTCAAGGGTCCCTGATGATGGGTGGAGTGTCCACTCGAAATGTTGGACGATTCAAACTCCTTACATAATTATAAATCTAGAAATATGAATATCAACATTATGAGGTACTATGAAAACCTGCACACTTTGATGATGAACATCATTCAACTACATAATGAGACGTTGGGAATTAACAAAAACACAAAGGTGATGGACATGATGTTGAAGCATATCGACTAACAAACAAATCGCAATGTCATATTTAACTTACTTATTGGTGGAAAATAATCCACAAACACCATTGAAGTGAATGAGGGTATGTGGAGGGGTAAAAGTGGCCCAAGTTGTTGAGACAATATTCCACATGTAGCAACTAATGCCATAGGCATAACCGTTGTAGAAAAAGGCCAAAGGATCCATCTAAACAATAGAAGAATGCAACAATGAGATGCAAATTTAACTAAAGGAATGTAATAAACAAACCTAAGCTATGTACAAAATAAACAATGTTCACATCGAAAGGATTAAGGGTAAATCTTCTTCAAATAAAGAACATTGCAAGGGTTGGGAAGAATCACACCCTTTGGTCTTGCAAGTAAATATGCCACCTTTCCTTGGAATTTATTAACAATTTAAGGAACCATCCATAAAGACTCAAACTTTCCTTTTCCTAGGATATCATGAGCCTAGTCATACACAAGGACTAGATCACCTTTTTAGAATACATAAGAGTGAACCTTATAGCCATATTAGGCCTTGGAACATTTCTTTGCCACTTCAATGGTTTGGAGAGTGATGCAATAGTCTCTGTTAGTACATTCTAGAGAAACTAGCCTTTTTTATAACTCGGTGGTATTAGGGAGGAGTTCAACTTCAAAATGAAGGGAGGGAATTTGACATCCAATACATAAATCTTCCTTTTGACCATGGACACGTTAAAAATGAATTAATCCTATGGTCGTCTTAATGGATGTCCTATATGACCATAACACAAGGGAGAAGATATGATGTCTATTGGTCGTGTGCTTATTCATGGTCCATTGGAGCATGGTTTTAACGATCTAGTTAATGACCTCAACTTGGTCATTTCCTTGTAGATATTAGGATGATGAATGTTGGTGCTCAAAACCTAATAGTGGAGCTAGCTTGTGCTAGGTTTCATATTCAAAATGTTAGCCAGGGTGAGAAACTAGTTGTTTTGGGACATTGATCTAAGTGATAATGCAGTTAAACAAGAAACAATCTATGGTAAACATGGTATTATCGAATCTCAACATGGATTTGTCCCATTTAGTGAATCAATTGACAACCACAATAATCTACTTATGGCCACCACTAGAAGTAGGTGTACACTCCATGAAATCAATGACCTATTTGCATAATGGGCCAATGGTGATAATACAGTGCAATGGAGAAAGTGGAGCTCTTTCCTTGGGGACATATAACTAATAATTTTCATGGTGCTTAACCACTTGGGTGTAATCAATAAATAGGGTAGGCCAAAAATAATCAATACGAATGATTTTTTGGGAGGTATCCATCCTAGAGAGGTGACCACCAAAAGTTCTAATATGGTAGAAATTTAAGACTAGATCAACGCCATCATGGGTTTGAAAATAGTGTAACAAGGTATCGACCCCTTGTTGATAAAGGTTATCTCCAATGAGCAGGTACCAAAGGTATTGATGAAAATTATGTTGTTAATCATTGTAGGAGAGGCAAGGACCAAAATTCTATGTATGCAAATACACCTAAATGTCACCTTACCAAGGATCTTCATTGGAAATAATGAACAAGTGTTTATCAAGAAATTCCATTTAAAGGAGGCTCTAATGCACCAGTTGGGAGATTGAAAATCAACCAAGTGAGAGACAAGGATTTATTACTCTTTGGGGTAACAAATTCTAAGTCAAATACTTGAAATATTACAATCCACCAAGCAAACTTATTATTGATAAGAGAAAAAACATGGGGTTGGAATTCATCACAACCTTTATCTTGTGCATTAAGATATAATGACATAACTTACAAATATAAAATATGACCTCCAAGGATAGATTTTATTGACACTTACATGATAAATACAGTCTTGACAAGTTCTTACTAACATAATAGATGACATGCTTACATCCATCCTCCCCATCTTAAACTAAGATTATAGCTACCACAAAGAGAAAAGTTGAAATATAGAGGATAAAATCCTTTTCAAAATCAGGGGGTTAATCAAATGTGTTTAACTAAGGGAACACTTCAACATGTCAAAATATTGTTGGGATTGGTCATCCCATACAAAGGGTGTGCTAAATAATATCAACCATAAGAAACAATGAGTGGTAGTTGCATAATAAGGAACACACCTATGCAATAAATTAGATTTAACTTGAAGGATTTGCAATTGGTGTAGTGTACAAGGTGGAGGATGATAATAAATGACATGAAATTTTAAGGGGTAAATGGTGATACCCACCTTGGAAACTATGAATCCTAATAAGTATCCAACTTTAACTTGAAGGATTTGCAATTGGCGTAGTGTACGAGGTGGAGGATGATAATAAATGACATGAAATTTTAAGGGGTAAATGGTGATACCCACCTTGGAAACTATGAATCCCAATAAGTATCCATCTTTAACTTGAAGGATTTGCAATTGGTGTAGTGTATGAGGTGGAGGATGATAATAAATGACATGAAATTTTAAGGGGTAAATGGTGATACACACTTGAGAAGGTTCAAACAAATTTTATACTTTTGACACCAAAGGAAGCTAGTACAAAGGTATTCTAAATATTGTAATAATTTCTACAAATGAGTAGTGAGATAATCAAGATAAGCTAAAATGACATGAGCAAAGTCATGGAAATAGTATGACATGGCCCATTGAAAAGTGGCTCTAGCATTTTCTAATCTGAAGGGAATAACATTATAAGTAAAGGTGCCTGGGGCTGGGGTTTGGGGGGGGGTAGTGAAATCAATATTGTAGTGATCCTTGGGGTGAATCTGAATCTAATTGTAGCCTAAGAATCCATCTATAAATGAAAGGACCTCATATTCAATGGAAACATAAACATTCTAGTCAATGAATGTTGTTGGGTAATTGCCTTTGGGGCAAGACCAATTCAAATCATGAAAATTAGTCTAAACATGAATGATGCCTTATTTATTATTGATGGGGACTAGGTTAGAAACCCATGAAGTCTATGCAACTGGGTAAATAAACCCAACTTGATGAACCTTGTCTATATCTACTTTGATGGATGGAGCCTTGATAGGGTGGATATGCCTTTGTTTCTATTGAACTATGATGGCATATAACCACATATCGATGTGATGTTAAAAAATGGTAGGATCAAGTCTAATCATCTTTGAGTAAGACCAAGTGAAGACATCATATAATTCTTGGAAAAGAGATTTGTAGGTATCAACCTATTTAGGGGAATAATTTTCTCCAAGAAGGATGTTTTCCATGACACCTAGGGTAACATAAATATCCACCTTGATGGTGGGTGAAATGTTATCCATATTATCTTCCTCAAAGGCATTAGGTGCAAGAATATGATTCTTAAAGTAGTCAAATTTTCCAAGGGTGAAAAAGTCCTTCATTTCAACATTGTATTGGTCAAAGGGATTTCGAGGAGTAAATGCATCATGAGGTAAGAAATAGGATTGATGATTCTTATCATTCCATGCATAGTTATGACTTGTAATTCCTTCTAGAAAATATTTGTTGGAGTGAAAAATAGGGGCACTAGAGCCCAAACATTAAGGTAATACTGCTGTGGAGGTAGAATATGTTGTAATGGAGGCACTAGACCCCACATCAACACCATATGAATGTGAAGTCTATATCACATTTGACACTCCTATGGATGAATACATGGTACAAGTGAATGAATTATCAATCAATGATGAGGTGAAAGGAATAGTGGGCATAAGATAGGTGCTCTGATGAACATATGATGAAAATGAAGTGTTTTCATGAGATAAAGAACCAACAAAGTTGAAATGTAATAAATGTGCATATATTTCTCATCAAGTTTCTTAGATGGAGGTCCTATTTCAATTGTTGTGTTACCCTCTTCTTGAAAAAACTTATGATATTGAAGGGAAGGGAAAAATATTCTATAATAGGTGAAGGTTCATATTCGATCAAAGTATCGAGATGGTGAACGATGGTGAGAGAATCCCAAAACTAAGGTAACTTTGGATAATGAAGAGAATAATGACCATATGTATTACATGAAGCATATGGATGATTGTTCCATAAGGATTTGATGCACTTTGTAGATGACTAAGGGAGGGAAATGTCCACAACTAGAGTTTATTGTTTAGGATTTAAATCATTTGAGTTAAACATGTCTCACAAATTTGGTAGTAATTGGAAATTATTGGTTTCATAAATCACAAGGAGAAACAACTCTAGGCATGGTGGTCATGGTTTCCATAGCTTGTCCATTGGTATTGGTGCCCCCAGTCTTCTTAGTTTTTCCTTTGGCCTCAACTCCTTTTCCAAATTTGGTCACAATAGGATATGCCTATGTGTTTTTCGAGGATGAAAAAGGGGTAACACTCACTAGATGCATAGGTGCGAAGAAAATATGAAGAGTTTGTGTTGAAGGTGAAATATGGGTTGGGGAGTTTAGGTACCACATGGGGATACCCAATGTGAGATTCAAAATATTTAAAGTGACCATCACGGGGGTTCCAAATACTCCATGGGGAGGAAAAAAGAAGGGAAGTTGAACAAGTAGAGTGCCATAAGTGGGATTCCCACCCCATTATGGTCTGGGAGAGATGGGAGTAGTGGTATCACCAGGTGGTTGTGAGGGTGATGTCCTTGTTGAGGAAGGTGTAGAGGAAACATGTTTCTTGGATATTGTCATAATACATACATTCAATGGGTCAATAGGTGTCACTATCAACAAGAGACCATAATAAGTGACACACAATGTAGAGTATTTGAATACTCTTAGACATATGTCCATGAATGGGGAAACAACTTGGTTCTCTTCGACTGTAGGAAAGACATTGGCTGGGTTGATATGAGATTCTGGATCATAATAAATAAGTTGGGAAATGATAATGATCTTCCCTTCATGTGGAAAGCTCATCATACGAAAGACAAAATATGCAAACACCTTCATAGCATACATGTAACTATGACCAAAAAAATATTGTATCCCAATGGAATATCTCCAACCTCAACATCAATGATAACTTGTTTACTAGCTAATTGCATGGGAACATTATGATACAATCCTTGAGGTTGGGAAGGAAAACCATCAAATGGATGAAGGGTGATCATAGCTACCACAAGTTCAAGAGATCCTAACTTTCTTTGAACACTAGAATACATGACACAAGTGGAGCACCTTTAATAATGATGAAACTGTGTATCAAAACAATCTTCATAGTGATTGGAAGTTCAAAAAAAACTTGAGTAGTGAGGTAAGGTTCAACTTTTTCGATATTAAGCTTGATCATCCTATCTTCCTAAGAATCAAACACACCTAATGCACATAATAAAGGCTTTCCTTTGTGTAGGAAAAGTATGGATAACCTCTAAGGATGACATAATCATGGGGAATTGAGCTAAATAATTTACTATGTAATAATTATGTGCAACTTGCACATGAGGGTTATAGGAAGTGCAATGTAAGAAACCTTTGGCACCTTGGGGGGAGATCAACATTAGGTCACCAAATATGCAAAGTCCCAATACTAATGGGTGGAGGATTGTTAGATTCAATTGGAATAAGATCAAGGGGAATTTCATACTCACAAGTTCAGGTTGAGAGGTTAACATTTGTTGATTTCATGTATAATATTTGAAAAGTAATATCTCTCAAAGGGATAGGATTTGTGAGTTGACTAGAAGGGGTGGCCTTTGGGGTGGATATAAACCCTTGTATTTGAAAAGGGTTTCACAACACAACTAATTGTGACATAAAAGGTTGGTTATGTTGAGTTGGAGTAATGATGGATTTATCAATCAATTCCTTCAAATGAAGAAAATCAAGGATACCTGGACACTTTCTAGGATCTAATCTGCACTAAGCGCATGCACTTTTGGGCCATTATATATGATGGCCACCTTTGGTCAAACTTAGGAGTAAACTTAAATGATTTTGGAAATATTTAGGTCGTATGGTGATGGAATGGAGCGAAGGATGAGGGCTATGCATGAAAAAGTGATATATTCAGGTAAAATTACTCAAAATGGCATAGATGAGAAATTTAAGGGTGATAAGAGTGGGAAATAACTTGAATATCAGAAGGGAAACTCACTATAAATAAGATATAATATTAACTTCTAATTAAGTTACAAATCCATTTTTGAGCATGTTGATTACTACAAGAAAGTACACATCTTATAATAGTAGTGTGAAAAAGACATGTAACCTGGATTTATTATGAATCCATGTGCTTATATCTAGAGTTCACTTGATAAGGTTAATTTTCATCAAGTGCTTCTTATCTCATTTTATTTGATAAAAGTAAAAACTGATCACTTTACATCACATTACGTTTCCTTGCCCAAACTTATGCATACTTCTTATAGAACAAAGGCGTGTTCATACTTAACACTATCTGACCTTATGACACTTAGTATCCTCTTTGGTACTTTGACTTGTTTGATCAAATGATTGTGTTCTTTTCTCATCTTGTGTCAGTGCTATTAGTCTGTCCTGGGGTGTGTCTGACTTTCTTAATTATGTTCTTTTGGTTCCATATTTAAGTATTTATTATTTTCATCCACTTACTTTCTTCTTTAGCTCTTCCCTGCTTGGTTTTTCCTCTCAATTTTTCTAGTACCTAACTATGAAGTTTCACTCAAAATTACACAAAGAATCTAGATAATAGAAAAATCACACAAAGATTGCAAGAGAGAAAAGATAAAGAGATACAATCTTGAGAGAAAAGAATGAATTGTATTAACTGAAATGAGTAAAACAAATAATACACATGATATACTGTACATGGCCAAGTGAAAGCGCCATAGTAGTGATCTAGAGATATCTATAAACTCACTAATGGAAACTGAAGTAATCTGCCACCTGGTCCGAGTTAAATGGTCCACACAATCATCAGTTAACTGATTCACATGTGTGGAGGTGATAGAAACTAATGCATGCACATGATATGCTCCCTCATAGTTGCATGCATGTGATATGCTCCCTCTGGTGAGTAAACTGAAGTGAACATCAAATTGCAGGTGTTAAAATTAAGGTTTCCATGCATACATGTCCTCCACTAGTCTAATTGAGGTGTAACTGAGTTTGAACTCAAGAGGGACGACACCCTATTTTGTAGGAGGACCCTAATTTCTAGGGGAATTTTCTCCGGAAATAATATTCTCATCCATGAAAGTGCACTTGACATTAGACTATTAACCTTAGGAAAAAAATTACCTAGGTGAGTGTGTAATATCTCCAACACTAACTAATGATCTCATCAAGTTCATCCTACAAATAGTCTAATTTTTCTTGTCCCTCCTTAGTGAAAGCAAGTTTCTCTTTCGATATTTGTATAAATTCATCACCCCAACTTTATTTGATAAATATATCTCTTGTAAACTTAGTCATAATCACTACATTTCTTCTTCAATTACTTATTAGAAGGGAATATCAACATATAGACTATTGCCTCCCTTGACATCAATGAATAAGGTTAACCTAATACCCAATATGGGATTTTATTTTAGAGATTTCTTGGATTAATTGTATTGTGTTGCTTCTATTTTGATTGAGATACTACTCCAAGACACTTATTTCACCATCCTTAGTTTGTAATATCTGTCGATTGACCTCAAAACTCTTGAATGTATATTTATGTAGCATTATGTTATGAAATTTACAATAAAGATACACTTTCTAGTAGGTCTTGCCTTTGAGATATTGTTACTTGGTTGTGATATTTCCCTTGATCTCCTTATGATCATTCTCTAATATGCAAGATCCTCTAGATAGTTGGTAAAGCTGAAAACATCAATTTCATTAAATTTGGACTCATTTTTCTCTAAGACCCTTCAAAGATAAGTTGGAAGCAATATTACAAAGACTAAAGTTAGTGTTTCTAAAGTGGATTATGTAGTTCCAAAAGTACCAATATCAGATTCCTGAATTGAAAAATTAGATTCGATAGTTGGATTTTCATAATCTAATTTTGCACTTTTGGAATCCAATATTGGTACTTCCAGAATTTGATTTTTCACTTTTGGAATATGATATTATCACTTTAGGAATATGATTTTGCAATTTTGGAATATGATATTGGCACATTTA
>JASDQU010010769.1:114499-127697 GCA_032191745.1 Picea mariana | reverse complement strand
AACAGGTGAAAGGGACAGTTTGGCTATCAATTGTGATTTGAGTGAAGTGCACTCATGCAATCACACATGCAGTGGATATTCTCATGAGCATGTGCAAACTAGGTAATTCGAATTCATTGTGAGAATTCTAATTGCAGGGATTGTGCAGAGGAGGCAGGCTATCTGGACATAGAGAATTGGCACATGTATTTACTGAGTTTTTGTATGAAAGTGTGAGACGACTGTATTGTACTAAGAGCTCTTGGATTAGAGTTTTGTATGAGATTGTTTCATGATCCATGCTATACATAATATATGATAATGGGGTTTTTAGATTTATGCTTTCCCAGAAAAACTTCTGTGTTATGTGTTCTTGATTTTTCACTTTGTGATCGTGGTTTAAATTTATGCAAGAATATTAGTAGAAGCGATTATGTATTTAATAGTGGCATATAATTGTTAGATCATGAGAATCACAGAAAATACATTAATTGTATTGAAATTTCTACATAGACTATATAGACTCCCAATCCAAAGGAATATGTGACAACATGGGTGCCAAAATGCAATAAGGGTCACTAATCTAAGGCACCCATATGGGGAAATATTTTTCATTAAGTAAATAACAAATGTAAGAAATGGATGGGCTAATCCACCTACTTTAATGGGGGTCGTCCTAAAAACATATCTAGGGGGGAGGATATGAAAATGAAACATACTAAGATGGGAGATGCTAATATACATGCTAGTCTGAAAAAGTATACTTGAAAGGTCCACATACCAAACATAAACAATAGTTTCCATGGCGAACTACTGCACACACGCAAACTGATACCACAATGTAAAGGTGCACATGAAAACAAAAAAAGTGTTTAAAAATTCAAATCAAAGAAGGCACATGACCCCATTTTTTACTTAGCATGCAATGTGCATGCACCAATTATAGACAATGTTTGATATGGTATAGTTTATGCAAATATGATGAATGCAAAATGTAAAATGCATGATTTGCTTACATATGATGATATGGTTAGGAAATTAAATATAAAGGCAAAACATTATCTTCTTATTGAGGCACGTGTTAAATGCTGATCTAAAATGCTATTAGAAATTGTATTTACAAAGTTATTTTTACATATTGGGATATGTGTAAATGAAATGGATTCAAACAATCACACCAAAATCTTAACTTATAAATACTTTAATTTAAAAAGGAAAGGATTATGCACATGAGAAATAAAAAGTCCACCTAACCAAGGCCCTTATATACAATGGTTACTCTAGCTCTCAAATCATTAAAGCCTTGTGTGCAAGTCATAATCCCAACTTGAAAAACTTTTCCTCTTCTTCCATGCCCCTAGATCTTGTCTCTCTTCCATACATACAAGGCACTACCGATTGCATATCGAAAATTTTGGCTAAAAATAATATCAAAACCATTTTCAAACCCTTTAAAATCGTAAATCAATATTTTAGATCCACCAAGGATAAATTTGATCCAATGCTTGGCCCAAGAGTTTACCAAATTCCTTGATCATATGGAAAATCATACATTGGCCACACTGGAAGATCCTTCAAAGCCCATCTCAAAGAACACATTTTCGATACTACCCACAATCACGTCTATAAATCAACTCTTGCTGAACACTCTTTCAAATCTAAACACTTTTGTTTTGACCAAACCAAAATCCTAGCCTCGACACCCTATTACTCATCTTGCATCATTTGTGAAGCCTTGGAAATTGAAAAACATCCCAATAACTTTAATTGAGATGATGGGTATAAACTTAGTCAATCTTGGAAGCCTGCCATTCATCGCCTTAATCATCAAACCTAATTTTCTTTCTTTAGCTCCCCCTTTTTCCCCCTTTCCTCATTCAATTTTTCACCCCTCCTCTAATCCTCCTTGCTAAATTTCTTTTATCTCCTGTCTTATTAATTCTATGCTCTTTGTCCCCCCTTTTTTTTCACTATTTTAAGCCTAAACTACTTAATTAATCATTAATTAATTACCACTTTTTAATCCTCTAATCATTTCAATTTCAGTTCATTTCTAAATTTCTTTTGATAAATAATTTTAATTATTATAAAAAAAATTAATTATTCTCCAAGGCAAACTTTAATTATTACTTTATCCTTTGAATAAATTGTCATTAATTGACAATGTATATATTCTTACCTTATTTATAACGACTACTTTTTTTCCACTTCTTCACCTCCTATCCTCAACGTTCTATTTTTTATCCTTTAAAATATTCTCTACAACACTCTTTTCAAATATACTCGCTTCAAGGGTCCCTGATGATGGGTGGAGTGTCCACTCGAAATGTTGGACATTTCAAACTCCTTACACAATTATAAATCTAGAAATATGAATATCAACATTATGAGGTACTATGAAAACTTGCACACTCTAATGATGAACATCATTCAACTACATAATGAGACGCTGGGAATTAAGAAAAACACAAAGGTGATGGACATGATGTTGAAGCATATCAACTAACAAACAAATCACAATGTCATATTTAACTTACTTATTGGTGGAAAATACTCCACAAACACCATTGAAGTGAATGAGGGTATGCAAAGGGGTAAAAGTGGCCCAAGTTGTTGAGACAATATTCCGCATGTAGCAACTAATTCCATTGGCATAACCGTTGTAGAAAAAGGCTGAAGGATCCATCTAAACAATAGAAGAATGCAACAATGAGATGCAAATTTAACTAAAGGAATGTAATAAACAAATCTAATCTATGTACAAAATAAACAATGTTCACATCGAAAGGATTAAGGGTAAATCTTCCACAACTAAAGAACATTGCAGGGGTTGGGAAGAATCCCACCCTATGGTCTTGCAAGTAAATATGCCCCCTTTCCTTGGAATTTATTAACAATGTGAGGAACCATCCATAAAGACTCAAACTTCCCTTTTCCTAAGATATCATGAGCCTAGTCATACACAAGGACTAGATCACCTTTTTAGAATACATAAGAGTGAACCTTATAGCCATATTAGGCCTTGGAACATTTCTTTTCCACTTCAATGGTTTGTAGAGTGATACAATAGTCTCTGTTAGTACATTCTAGGGAAAGTAGCCTTTGTTATAACTCGGTGGTATCAGGGAGGAGTTCAACTTCTAAATGAAGGGAGGGAATTTGACATCCAATACATAAATCTTCCTTTTGACCATGGACAAGTTAAAAACGAATTAATCCTATGGTAGTCTTAATGGATGTCCTATATGACCATAGCACAAGTGAGAAGATATGATGCCTATTGGTCATGTGCTTATTCATGGTCCATTGGAGCATGGTTTTAACGATCTAGTTAATGACCTCAACTTGGCCATTTCCTTGTAGATATTGGGATGATAAATGTTGGTGCTCAAAACCTAATAGTGGAGCTAGCTTGTGCTAGGTTTCATATTCAAAATGTTAGCCATGGTGAGAAACTAGTTGTTTTGGGACATTGATCTAAGTGATGATGCGGTTAAACAAGAAACAAGCTATGGTAAACATGGTATTATCAAATCTCAACATGGATTTATCTCATTTAGTGAATCAATTGACAACCACAATAATCTACTTATGGCCACCACTAGAAGTAGGTGTACACTCCATGAAATCAATGACCTATTTGCATAATGGGCCAATGGTGATAATACGACGCAATGGAGAAAGTGAAGTTCTTTCCTTGGGGACATATAACTAATAATTTTCATTGTGCTTAACCACTTGGGCGTAATCAATAAATAGGGTAGGCCAAAAATAATAAATACAAATGATTTTTTTGGAGGTATCCATCCTAGAGAGGCGACCACCAAAAGTTCTAATATGGTAGAAATTTAAGACTAGATCAACCTCATCATGGGTTTGAAAATGGTGTAACAAGGTATCAACCCCTTGTTGATAAAGGTTATCTCCAATGAGGAGGTACCAAAGGTACTAATGAAAATTATGTTGTTAATCATCGTAGGAGAGGCAAGGACCAAACTTCTATGTATGCAAATACACCTAAATGTCACCTTACCAAGGATCTTCATTGGAAATAATGAACAAGTGTTTATCAGGAAATTCCATTTAAAGGAGGCTCTAATGCACCACTTGGGAGATCGAAAATCAACCTAGCGAGAGAGAAGGATTTCTTACTCTTTGGGGTAACAAATTCTAAGTCAAACACTTGATATATTACAATCCATAAAGCAAACTTATTATTGATAAGAGAAAAAACATGGGGTTGGAATTCATCACAACCTTTATCTTGTGCATCAAGATATAATTACATAACTTACGAATATAAAATATGACCTCCAAGGATAGATTTTATTCACACTTACATGATAAATACGGTCTTGAAAAATTCTTACTAACATAATAGATGACATGCTTACATCCATCCTCCCCATCTTAAACTAAGATTATAGCTACCACAAAGGGAAAATTTGAAATATAAAGGATAAAATCCTTTTCAAAATCAGGGGGTTAATCAAATGTGTTTAACTAAGGGAACACTTCAAGATGTCAAAATATTGTTGGGATTGGTCATCCCATACAAAGGGTGTGCTAAATAATATCAACCATAAGAAACAATGAGTGGTAGTTGCATAATAAGGAACACACCTATGCAATAAATTAGATTTAACTTGAAGGATTTGCAATTGGTGTAGTGTACGAGGTGGAGGATGATAATAAATGACATGAAATTTTAAGGGGTAAATAGTGATACCCACCTTGCAAACTATGAATCCTAATAAGTAAACATCTTTAACTTGAAGGATTTGCAATTGGTGTAGTGTACGAGGTGGAGGATGATAATAAATGACATGAAATTTTAAGGGGTAAATGGTGATACCCACCTTGGAAACTATGAATTCCAATAAGTATCCATCTTTAACTTGAAGGATTTTCAATTGGTGTAGTGTATGAGGTGGAGGATGATAATAAATGACATGAAATTTTAAGGGGTAAATAGTGAGACACACTTGAGAAGGTTCAAACAAATGTTATACTTTTGACACCAAAGAAAGCTAGTACAAAGGTATTCTAAATATTGTGATAATTTCTACAAACGAGTAGTGAGATCATCAAGATAAGCTAAAATGACATGAGAAAAGTCATGGAAATAGTATGACATGGCCCATTGAAAAGTGGCTCTAGCATTTTCTAATCTGAAGGGAATAACATTATAAGTAAAGGTGCTCGGGGGTGGGGTTTGGGGGGGGTAGTGAAATCAATATTGTAGTGATCCTTGGGGTGAATCTAAATCTAATTGTAACCTAAGAGTCCATCTATAAATGAAAGGACCTCATGTTCAATGGACACATAAACAATCTAATCAATGAATGTTGTTGGGTAATTGTCTTTGGGGCAAGACCAATTCAAATCATGAAAATCAGTCTAGACATGAATGATGCCTTATTTATTATTGATGGGGACTAGGTTAGAAACCCATGAAGTCTATGCAACTGGGTAAATAAACCCAACTTGATGAACCTTGTCTATATCTACTTTGATGGATGGAGCCTTGATAGGGTGGATATGCCTTTGTTTCTATTGAACTATGATGGCTTATAACCACATATCGATGCGATGTTAAAAAATGGTAGGATCAAGTCTAATCATATTGGAGTAAGACCAAGTGAAGACATCATATAATTCTTGGAAAAGAGATTTGTAGGTATCAACCTCTTTAGGGGAATAATTTTCTCCAAGAAGGATGTTTTCCATGACACCTAGGGTAACATAAATATCCACCTTGAGGGTGGGTGAAATGTTATCCATATTACCTTCCTCAAAGGCATTAGGTGCAAGAATATGATTCTTAAACTAGTCAACTTTTCCAAGGGTGAAAAAGTCCTTCATTTCAACATTGTATTGGTGAAATGGATTTTGAGGAGTAAATGCATCATGAGGCAAGAAATAGGATTGATGATGCTTATCATTCCATGCATAGTTATGACTTGTAATTCCTTCTAGAAAATATTTGTTGGAGTGAAAAATAGGGGCACTAGAGCCCAAACATTAAGGTAATACTATTGTGGAGGTAGAATATGTTGTAATGGAGGCACTAGACCCCATATCAACACCATATGAATGTGAAGTCTATATCACATTTGACACTCCTATGGATGAATACATGGTACAAGTGGATGAATGCTCAATCAATGATGAGGTGAAAGGAATAGTGGGCATAAGATAGGTTCTCTGATGAACATATGATGAAAATGAAGTGTTTTCATGAGATAAAGAACCAACAAAGTTGAAATGTAATAAATGTGTATATATTTCTCATCAAGTTTCTTAGATGGAGGTCCTATTTCAATTGTTGTGTTACCCTCTTCTTGAAAAAACTTATGATATTGAAGGGAAGGGAAATATATTCTATAATAGGTTAAGGTGCATATTCGATCAAAGTATCGAGATGGTGAACGATGGTGAGAGCATCCCAAAACTAAGGTAACTTTGGATAATGAAGAGAATAATGACCATATGTATTACATGAAGCATATGGATGATTTTTCCATAAGGATTTGATGCACTTTGTATATGACTAAGGGAGGAAAATGTCCACAACTAGAGTTTATTGTTTAGGATTTAAATCATTTGAGTTAAACATGTCTCACAAATTTGGTAGTAATTGGAAATTATTGGTTTCATAAATCACAAGGAGAAACAAATCTAGGCATGGTGGTCATGGTTTCCATGGCTTGTCCATTGGTATTGGTGCCCCCAGTCTTCTTAGTTTTTCCTCTGGCCTCAACTCCTTTTCCAAATTTGGTCACAATAGGCTATGCCTATGTGTTTTTCGAGGATGAAAAAGGGGTAACACTCACTAGATGCATAGGTGCGAAGAAAATATGAAGAGTTGGTGTTGAAGGTGAAAGATGGGTTGGGAAGTTTAGGTACCACATGGGGATACCCAATGTGAGATTCAAAATATTTAAAGTGACCATCACTGGGCTTCCAAATACTCCATGGGGAGGAAAAAAGAAGGGAAGTTTAACAAGTAGAGTTCCATAAGTGGTATTCCCACCCCATTATGGTCTGGGAGAGATGGGAGTAGTGGTATCACCAGGTGGTTGTGAGGGTGATGTCCTTGTTGAGGAAGGTGTAGAGGAAACATTTTTCTTGGATATTGTCATAATACATACATTCAATGGGTCAATAGGTGTCACTATCAGCAAGAGACCATAATAGGTGACACACAATGTAGAGTCTTTGAATACTCTTAGACATATGTCCATGAATGGGGAAACAACTTGGTTCTCTTCGACTCTAGGAAAGACATTGGCTGGGTTGATCTGAGATTTTGGATCATAATAGATAAGTTGGGAAATGATAATGATCTTCCCTTCATGTGGAAAGCTCATCATACGAAAGACAAAATATGCAACCACCTTCATAGCATACATGTAACTATGACCAAAAAAATATTGTATCCCGATGGAGTATCTCCAACCTCAACATCAATGATAACTTGTTTACTAGCTAATTGCATGGGAACATTATGATACAATCCTTGAGGTTGGGAAGGAAAACCATCAAATGGATGAAGGGTGATCATAGCTACCACAAGTTCAAGAGATCCTAACTTTCTTTGAACACTAGAATACATGACACAAGTGGAGCACCTTTAATAATGATGAAACTGTGTATCAAAACAATCTTCATAGTGATTGGAAGTTAAAAAAAAACTTGAGTAGTGAGGTAAGGTTCAACTTTTTCAATATTAATCTTGATCATCCTATCTTCCTAAGAATCAAATACACCTAATGCACATAATAAAGGCTTTCCTTTGTGCAGGAAAAGTATGGAGAACCTCTAAGGATGACATAATCATGGGGAATTGAGCTAAATAATCTACTATGTAATAATTATGTGCAACTTGCACATGAGGGTTATGGGAAGTGCAATGTAAGAAACCTTTTGCACCTTGGGGGGAGATCAACATTAGGTCGCCAAATATGCAAAGGCCCAATACTAATGGGTGGAGGATTGTTAGATTCAATTGGCATAAGATCAAGGGGAATTTCATACTCAAAAATTTAGGTTGAGAGGTTAACATTTGTTGATTTCATGTATAATATTTGAAAGGTAATATCTCTCAAAGGGATAGGATTTGTGAGTTGACTAGAAGGGGTGGCCTTTGGGGTGGATATAAATCATTGTATTTGAAAAGGGTTTCACAACACAACTAATTGTGACATAAAAGGTTGGTTATGTTGAGTTGGAGCAATGATGAATTTATCAATCAATTCCTTCAAATGAAGAAAATCAGGGATACCTGGACACTTTCTAAGATCCAATCTGCACTAAGCGTAGGCACTTTTGGGCCATTATATATGATGGCCACCTTTGGTCAAAATTAGGAGTAAACTTGGATGATTTTGGAAATATTTAGGTCGTATGGTGATGGAATGGAGCGAAGGATGAGGGCTATGCATGAAAAAGTGATATATTCAAGTAAAATTACTCAAAATGGCATAGATGAGCAATTTTAGGGTGATAAGAGTGGGAAATAACTTGAATATTGGAAGGGAAACCACTATAAATAAGATATAATATTAACTTCTAATTAAGTTACAAATCCATTTTTGAGCATGTTGATTACTACAAGAAAGTACACATATTATAATAGTAGTGTGAAAAAGACATGTAACCTAGATTTATTATGAATCCATGTACTTATATCTAGAGTTCACTTGACAAGGTTAATTTTTATCAAGTGCTTCTTATCTCATTTTATTCGATAAAAGTAAAAATTGATCACTTTACATCACATTACATTTCCTTGCCCAAACTTATGCATACCTCTTATAGAACAAAGCTGTGTTCATACTTAACACTATCTGACCTTATGACACTTAGTATCCACTTTGGTACTTTGACTTGTTTGATCAAATGATTGTGTTCTTTTCTCATCTTGTGTCGGTGCTATCAGTCTGTCCTGGGGTGTGTGTGACTTTCTTAATTATGTTCTTTTGGTTCTATATTTAAGTAGTTATTATTTTCATCCACTTAATTGCTTATTTAGCTCTTCCCTTCTTGGTTTTTCCTCTCAATTTTTCTAGTACCTAACTATGAAGTTTCACTCAAAATTACACAAAGAATCTAGATAATAGAAAAATCACACAAAGATTGCAAGAGAGAAAAGATAAAGAGATACAAGATTGAGAGAAAAGAATGAATTGTATTAACCGAAATGAGTAAAACAAATAATACACATGATATACTGTACATGGCCAAGTGAAAGTGCCAGAGTAGTGATCTAGAGATATCTATAAACTCACTAATGGAAACTGAAGTAATCTACCACCTAGTCCGAGTTAAATGGTCCACACAATCATCAGTTAACTGATTAACATGTGTGGAGGTGATAGAAACTAATGCATGCACATGATATGCTCCCTCCTAGCTGCATGCATGTGATATGCTCCCTCTGGTGAGTAAAACGAGGTGAACATCAAATTGCAGGTGTTAAAATTAAGGTTTCCATGCATACGTGTCCTCCACTAGTCTAACTGAGGTGTAACTGAGTTTGAACTCAAGAGGGAAGGCACCCTATTTTGTAGGAGGACCCTAATTTCTAGGGGAATATTCTTCGGAAATAATATTCTCATCCATGGAAGTGCCCTCAACATTAGACTATCAACCTTAGGAAAATAATTACCTAGGTGAGTGTGTAATATCTCCAACACTAACTAATGATCTCATCAAGTTCATCCTACAATTAGTCTAATTTTTCTTGTCCCTCCTTAGTGAAGACAAGTTTCTCTTTCGATATTTGTATAAATTCATCACCCCAACTTTATTTGATAAATATATCTCTTGTAAACTTAGTCATAATCACTACATTGCTTCTTCAATGACTTATTAGAAGGGAATATCGGCCTATAGACTATTGCCTCCCTTGACATCAATGAATAAGGTTAACCCAATATGGGATTTTATTTTAGATATTTCTTGGATTAATTGTGTTGTGTTACTTCTATTTTGATTGAGATACTACTCTAAGACACTTATTTCACCATCCTTAGTTTGTAATATCTGTCGATTGACCTCAAAACTCTTGAATGTATATTTATGTAGYRTTATGTTATGAAATTTACAATAAAGATACACTTTCTAGTAGGTMTTGCCTTTGRGATATTGTTACTTGGTTGTGATATTTCCCTTGATCTCCTTATGATCATTCTCTAATATGCAAGATCCTCTAGATAGTTGGTAAAGCTCAAAACATCAATTTCATTAAATTTGGACTCATTTCGCTCTAAGACCCTTCAAAGATAAGTTGGAAGCAATATTACAAAGACTAAAGTTAGTGTTTCTAAAGTGGATAATGTAGTTCCAAAAGTACCAATATCAGATTCCTGAATTGAAAAATTAGATTCAATAGTTGGATTTTCATAATCTAATGTTGCATTTTTGGAATCCAATATTGGCACTTCCCGAATTTGATTTTTCACTTTTGGAATATGATATTATCACTTTAGGAATATGATTTTGCAATTTTGGAATATGATATTGGCACATTTAAAAATAGATTTTACACTTTAGAAACCCCATTTTTGCATTTAATTTTCTATCACATTTAATCTATATCATTCATAGATTTTAAAATGGGTTAGACATTGYSTACAAGTACTCATYGTTCATGTGGCTATAATTWTTAGTCTTTGTAATTATAWATGTATTTTCATTGTCACATAKATTACTTTCCTTGGAGTCATTCACAAGAACTATGTTTCTATAATCACAAAAAACMATTAAATGCAATGTTCCAAAACATTTAGCCAAACTATTTCATATTGGRCACAATTCCATAATTKAATTTCTCATTATTGTGTTTTTTCATAAKCCCACAATAATTATAACAAAAAMAWTATTGAAACAMAACAAAAACTAATGAATACATAACATTTGTATACATTGGATTTATATAATAGAACCTGTAAATCAATACTTATAAACATTTCCATTCATTATTATTTTTAAATGGAATGCCCATACAAAATATTAAAAGTTTCATTATTATTTTTAAATGGAATGACCATAAAAAATATTAAAAGTAACTAAATTTATCAAACACAACCAAATTTAAAAAATCGAAAGATCTTATTAACCATATAGAACATTGCCACACATAGAAAATATTAGTAAAATGTATTAATCACTAACAAGCACTAATATATATAAACACTGATTGATGTTAGTGATCAAGGTGGATCTCAATGGCCATCCACCTTTTCCATTGAATCAATGTTTTCGAGCCTATGGTTTTAAACCATGATATTCACCCTTTTGATGGGAAATTTAATGTAATTCCATCTCCATTTATTAATTACAATCATCATGTAATGATTACCTAATAGTCTTATGTACATGCCTAGAGAGTTAATGCACTAGATCCCATTAGAAATACCCAGTTAAGTGCACTTGGGATAGAGTGGTACTGGGATGGGTGAATGCCCGAGAAATTCTAGTGTTTTACATGCCTATGGCATTTTGTAAACTTAGAATAATTTATCCCACGTGCACCATGGTAATTATTCTTCGCTCACTCTCATATATAATTGAGGTGAAGGAGGTCCTTTGAGCATGCAATGGAGTGTGATGTAAATATTGTTGTGAATGAAACATAGCCAACATCTATTTCTCTTTAGAGATAAGATACTACCATTCTAGATAGTTTGTGAATACAACATTCTACTATTTTTATTCATTAATAAAAGTTGGGTTTCACTATATTTCTATGTTCTCTTCTATCATTACGTTTGTATCGGATTTAATTCTTCATATAATCCAGATTGGTGGTATTAGAGTTGTCTTCTCCTTGTGATTTCTCAGAGCATATCCCCTACGAGGTTAAGGTATAGAGAGTTCGGTCTCTAGTTAGTTTCTCTTGAGGAAGACCGCTCTCGCTAGTCTAAGTGACCTCCCATAGAAAAATAAAAGGGAGATGATAGAGAAAGAGGTCCTTTCAAGACGTCGCTTGAGGAATCCCTCACACAACGAGATGATAGAAAATTTTCCTAGATCCTTCGACGACTACTGATGGTGACCGATGCATCTTTGATAAAAATAATTTCGTAGGCATGACACGTGTCATGGAACAAGTCAATTTTGATATCTCCTTATTTGAAGGCTAGATAGATGCAATTGATTTGGAGAAATGGTTGAATATGTTGGAAGGGTATTATTCTGTCCAAAAAAATTTTGACGGTAAAAAGGTCACCTTTGCACACCTTAAATCCATTCCTCATGTCAGATCTTGGTGGGAAGGTTACTGGGAGAGGTACACCGCGAATGAATCTACACCATTCGAGAGAGAACCCACTTGGGAACCCAATGGATCATAATAAATTAGTTGGGAAATGATAATGATCTTCTCTTCATGTGGGAATCTCATCGTATGGAGGATAAAATATGAAATCACCTTCATAGGATATGTGTAACTATGACCTAAAATAATGTTGTATCCCAATTGAGTATCTCTAACCTCAACATCAATGAGGACTTTCTTACTGGCTAATTGAGTGGGAACATTTTGATACAATCCTTGAGGTTGGGAAGGACAACCATCAAATGGACGAAGGGTGATCATAGCTGCCACAAGTTCAAGAGATACTAACTTTATCCAAATTCTAGAAGACATGACACAAGTGGATTCACCTTTAATGATGATGAAACCTGGAATCAAAAGAATCTTCATAAGGATTGGAATTTCAATAGAAAACTGAGTAGGGAGGTAAGGCTCAACTTTGTCGATATTAAAGGTGATCATCCTATCTTCCTAAGTATCTACTACACCTAATGCACATAGTAAGGCTTTCCTTTGTGAAAGAGAAGTCTCAAGAACCTATAAGGATGACATAATTGAGCTAAATAATATACTATCTTATAATTGTGCACAACTTGCACATGAGGGTTATGGGAAGTGCAATGTAAGAAACCTTTGGCACCTTGGGGGGAGATCAAAATTAGGTCACCAAATTTACAAAGGCCCAATACCAATGGGTGGAGGATTGTTAGATTCATTTAGCATAAGTTGAAGGGGAATTTCATACTCACAAGTTCAGGTTGAGAGGTTAACATTTGCTATATTTCTTGTATAAGATTTGAAAGGTAATATCTCTCGAAGGGTTAGGATTTGTGAGTTGACTAGAAGGGGTGGCCTTTGGGGTGGATATAAATACTTGCATTGGAAAAAGGTTTA
>JASDQU010010769.1:58311-76219 GCA_032191745.1 Picea mariana | reverse complement strand
ATGTATTCGGTTTGCTATCGATGCACTAGGTCTCTACAAAACTTGAGAGTACTTTTATTGTCACAACAAATGATAGTCGGAAAATGGAACTAGATGCCGAGCTCAGTGAGGAATTTCCAAAGCCAAAGTGCCTGAATAGTGATGTTGACCTCTCCTTTGTACTCAACCTCTACTAACAATAAATAAATCACTTGCTTCTTTTTGCTCGACAAATAGATGGGACCGAAACCCAAAATAAGTACGTATTCCGAACTGGACTTGTAACATGTGATATATCCATCCTAATCAAAATATGTAAAGCCCATGATAACTAATGCACAACCTATTGCATAGTGGATCCCATAACTGGTGGTTCCCTGAACAAATCTGAGTATGCACTTGGAAGACTTCAAGTGTAGATCATGTAGCTCCTATATGTACTTGGAAAATTCCCCTACTGCATATGAGAGATCCAGTCAGGTGTGGGTAAGATATATAAGGATCCTCACAAGATGCCGATACAAGGTGTTTTCCACCAATGATGTATCGCCGCCATCCTCAAGATGTACCCCAGACAAAAATGGTGTGGCTTTCGACTTGTAGTCGATCATGTGGAATCTAACCAAGAGATCCCTATCATATTTAGTCTGAGATATATTGATGCTTGAAGCATCATGACTGATCTCAAGATGAATGAAAAATTGCAGTGGACCCATTTCCATCATAGAAATCCTGTCATGTAAAATGTCTTTGACCGCAACAATTGTTGAGGACGAACTTCCTATGATCAGGAGGTCATCAAAATATAGAACTAAGATCAATAAGGATTCTATGGTTCTCAACATGTATAAGTTTGGATCTGATTTAAATCTAAAAAATTATTGAGAAATCAAATAATAATACATCTTCACATACCATGCTCTGGGTACCTTCTTTAGGCCATAGAGTGAATTTTTCAGTCGACATACTAAGGATGAATTATATATTTAGTCCCGAGGCTAATCCATGTCAATATTCTCTAAGATATTCCCATGAATATAGGAATTCTTCATGTCCATTTGAAGAAATTCCCACCCCTACCTGCTGCAATGGAAAGGGTCAATCAGATGGAGTCCATCTTTGCTACTAGATCAAAGGTCTCATCATAGTCTATCTCGTGGATCTGGTGAAAAAACTTGGAAACAATTCTTTCCTTGTACCTACTCACCCATCCATTTGATACCTTCTTGGTCCTATAGACCCATCTGCATATGACAAGCTTCCTTCCTGCAGGAACAGGAAACAAATTCTTAGTATGGTTCTTGAGGAGAGAGTTGTACTCCTCCTACATAGCGGCTTCCCATAAGGGATTCCCTACAGCCTATGGATAGGTCTATGGGTATGAATATATAACCATGCATAAATGCATGATAATCACAAGTTATATAGCTATGAGTGTATGAGGAGGATCCTCAAAATAGGAACTTGTCCTCCTCTAATCTTCTAGATCCCCCACAAGGTCACCTGTTGCTTCTAGGTTGGTTTGTGCCCACTTGGGAATATTCTCTGACTCATCATTTGCATGATCCTTATATTCCAAATAAATTTAGATATTATATCTAAACCATGATATACATGAGTGGAATCATTATCTTTGATGTCTAGTGCAAGAGGAAGTACCAAGGTCTCTACATATGGTTCTAATAGTGCATGTAAGGGACATTCCTCAAACTGGACACTTCACTCAATAATGAGATTTCTTTTTGAGGGATCAATCATCATATAACCCTTCAAACCATTGAGATATCCCACAAATATGCATACAATGCTCTGAGGATCTAATGATTTCCTATTTTTAGAGGGTACACATGCCCACGTTTGTGATCCAAATATTCAGAACTGTGTGAATTCTGATTTGCTGCCACCCCATTCCTAAAAGGGAGTCCTATCCTTGACATATATGTGAGGATATGTATTCTAAATATAGTTAGCATAGTTTAGTGCCTCAACTGAAATATTGGAAGTAAGAGATCTTGAATGCAACATAAAAGTGGCCATATCTTTTAGGGATCTATTCTTCCTCTCAGCTACCCTATTTTTCTACAGAGTGTATGGTACTGTATGCTGCAGCTATATACTTGCATCTGAACAAATATGATGGACATATTGGCTCACATATTCCCCCCAATGTCTATGTGGAGGATCTTGATATTTCTCTTGTTCCAAGTCTCTTCATGAGCTTTGAAGTCTTTGAGATGCTCAAACACTTCAAACTTATTCCTAAGAAAATACACCGAAGTGTATCATGAGAAATCATCAATAAATGTAAGAACATAACTCACTTTGTTGATGGACAGATGAGGAAAGGATCCCATTAGATAATTTTGGATGAGATCCAAGGGAGAGAAGGCCCTCCAATAATTACCTTTCTTAAACTTCTCTTGAGGATGTTTTCCAAGAATGCATCCTTGAAAAACTCCTTTGGAAAAATGTATGTCGGGAAAGCCTATGACCATTCCCTATTTCCCGATTCACTACATGTATTTGGGGTTTATATGACCAAATATCTCATGCTATATTCTACTACTATTATTATTATCAGGTGTTAGTAGTAAAGCAAAATCAAATTTAGTGATTTACCTCACCAACAACAATCTTTGGTTGTTATCATGCATGTCATTTATGGTTACAAAATTAGGTGTGGATTCCACCTTTTTTCTTGTTCTTGAATGAGATATCTAATAAACAAAGAGTAGGTTCAAGAAGAGATTTGGAACATGCAAGATGTTCTCAAAACTTCCATGTTTCATTATTACTCTTCCTTTTCCAGTGACCTCTACTGGAGTATCATCACCCATGAGGATGGGAGGACCCATGCATGCAGTAATAAAAGATAAATCATTTTATGTGGCTTCCATGTGATGGGATGTGTTTGAATCTATATTCCATGCATTGGGAGAATAATGAATATAAATTAAAACATGAGAATTACCTATTTTCTTTGGTAGTTGGTCTCTCAACTTCTTCTTGGAGTTCTTGAGAATGAAGTCCCTGAGATTCTTCTGTTGAAGTTCCTTTTCCATGAGATATATTGTCTTCTTCTTGCATGATGATTTAGGATGATAGACGAAGTTGCAATATTCACATTTTGAATTCCCTTTCTTTCCATTTCCATATTTGGAGCTAGAGGAATCATCAAAGGGTTTATAATCTCCTTCCTTCTTGTGTTCAAAATGCGCCTTTCCCTTTCCTTTTTGCTTGGACTTTAGATTGAATGTGTTGCTACTATCATGCACAAAAAGTGCATGTGCATTGGAACTGTAATGTCCCCAACCACTAGGTTGAGCCACACTACTTCCAAAATTCCCTTGAAGATGCCCTGATACCAAGCCGTGACATACTCAGCCACCGACAGGCTGGGCCATGCCACTTCAACAACCTCTTCTTGAATCCATTTCCAATTTCTAATAACAAACAAATAAATAAAGAATCATGAAAGAATGCATGTATTAATCAAGGTTCATGTTAGATTATGAAATAATTAACAATATTCCATGCACAAAAATAACCATCAAGAAAACACATTATGAAATACATATATTAGAGATAATAATCAATGCACAATAGAAATAATTATGCAAGTGGATAAACACATGAAAGAGAGAACTTATCTTTAACAATACCAATCACCAACTACCTACAGACTAAGGACGTTCCAACCAACCTTAGAAACTGTTTTTCCAAGTCTTAACATCAGGGCATGCCCGAACCAAGACTATGAATCCACAAGGATGGGTTCGAGAGCGACACTCAACTTCCCAAAAAATTTGACACTCAAACTCTCAAAGGTTTCTCAACACTCAAAAATCCAAAGTACACCAGCTCTGTCCCCTCCAGCCTACACCACCCAAAGACAATGAACCCCCTTCACTGCAATGTAGTCCCTGAGGTTTTCCACCTCTTCTATGGCTTCAGTGCTTCTAGTCCAGAATCTCAATGTTGGAACTCTCAAGATTTTTAGATGTGAACAAGGTTTCTCATCATGCCATTGCACCCATACACTTAGGGATTAATTCATGGCTGGAATACACTAGTAATTCCTATAACCAACCAACCATGATTGTTTTCCTTCAACAATTCATTTCTCCTTTATCTTGACAAAACAAGAATGAGCAAGGAGAAAAATAACTAGGGAGAAATGCCCCAAACAAATTTGGTTCAAAATGAAAAATGGCCAGCAACTCACCCAACTAATTGAACCAACTAACAATTGAACCCCAAGGAAATTAATAATCAGGTTTAAATAGCAAGTCCCTCCAAGGCCATCGTGGTCTCCCCAGGAGACTCATGTGCCCTTTCATAGCACCCCCAACAAAAGCATGGGTGATAATTAAATAAAAAAGAATAAAGGTTTTTCCCCTCGATTCTCTCCTCATGGAATCATACCCCCCTATAACTCTTGTCTTTGTCTGTCTTGCAACCAACGATGTAATTTTGTTATTAAAATGTACAAATCATTACATTGTTTATAGGCACTCTAACCCATTTCATTTTTATAGGAACTTCGGCCTTTCATCAAATAAACAACTACATTATTAAACCGGGGACTCAAATCTAGGGTATTAGATTCCCCTCCCCCTTATTTTGGAACTTCCCTCAGTGCATATATAAAGTAGAATTTTTTTTTCAAAATTCTTCAAAAAGTTGTGGGTACTCTACCCGCATAGAATCTTCATGCTCCCAAGTAGCATCTTCAAGTCTATAGCAGGCCCATTGAACTTTTACTAGTTCTATGACTCAATTCCAGAGCACTTTGACCTTTCTGTCCAATATGCACTCTGACCTGAATTGAAAGTCTCCCTCTGCTCCAACTAAATCAAATGCCAATCAATAACATGGTTAGGATTATGCACATACTTTTTAAAAAAAGAGACATGAAATACATTGTGCACATTCATGGAAGAAGGAAATGTAAGCATGTATGCAACTGACCCTATTCTATCCAATATCTCAAATGGACCATAGAATCTGGCTGCTAGATTTGTAAAACTACCCAACTTTAATGAGCTCTTATTGGGATTCCCTTTCAAAAGAACATGCTCTCCAAGTTTAAATTCTTTATCTATCATGTTCTTATCTACATAACTCTTTTGTCTATCCTATGTTGCCTTTAAATTCTACTTAATTTTAACCATCTGGTCTTCCATGTCATTGAGTGATTCCAACCCAAGTACCACTTTGTCTGTTGGGTTGTCCCAACTCACTGGAGTATTGCATTTTCTCCTATACAAATATTCAAATGGAATCATCTACAATGAAGCTTGATACGTATTATTATAGGAAAACTTAACCAAATGCAAAACATCTTCCCACTTAGATGGCTTATCCATCACATACATTCTCAACATGTATTCAATCACTTGGTTGACTCTCTCTATCTTCCCATCTGACTGTGGATGGTATGTTGTACTAAAGTTCATATTTGTACCAAATCCTTTAAATAATCCTCTCTAGAAATTTGAAGCAAACTTTGTATCTCTGTCGAAGACAATTGCCTTAGGTATTCCATGCAACCTAGTAATATCCCTCATGTAAATTTATGCAATATTATCTATTGTATGAGTCGTTTTTACAGGAATTACATGAGAAAATTTTGTCAATTTATCAACAACTACCATTATTGAATCATTTTTCCTTTTTGTCATGGGAAACATAGCGATGAAATCCATGGTTACGACTTCCCATTTATTCTGTGAAATTGGAAATGGCTGTAGCAAACCCATTGGGTGTCTATGCTCAACTTTCACTCTACAAAATTCCATACATCTAACAATGTAAGAAACAACACCATTATTCATTCTAGGCCAAAATAATTGGCTTCTTACTGCTGCCATTGTTTTCTGGTAACCGAGATGTCTGATGTATGGAACATTATGCATTTAAATTAACACCAAGCTCCTAAGTTCTTCGAAACTAGGAGCATAAACTATGCTCTTATGCATAAGGGATCCATCCTCTTTAATCTCATACCCTTTGGATTTTTGTTGTACATTCTCATGCTGTAAAATTTATTTTAACTGTAGGTAATGCTTGTCTCTAACAACAACATCCACAATTTTTCTCTTTAAATTTGACTGATACATACTAATGGATGTATCAAGCATGAGATGTACTCTTCTACTGAGTGCATCAATAAATTTATTCTCTTTTCCTTTGATATTATTGATGTCAAAGTCATACTCACTTAAAAAATTCCAACCATATCATTTTTCTATCATTCAAATTTGGTTTTTCAAAAAGGTACTTTAGACAACTATGGTCTGCCCTTAATTCAAACTTCTTCCCCATTAAATAATGTCTCCACATATTCAAGGTGTGAACTATGAAAACAAGCTCCGAATCATGTGTGGCATATTTCCTCTCATGTCCTTTAAGATTTATGGATTCATAACTAATGACATGCCCATTTTGACTGAGGACTCCACCAAGTCCTTCCTTGCATGCATCTATACAAACTGTACAATTCTCATTTGGGTCAACAATATTTAAAATAGGTGCACTAGTAAGTAATTCCTTCAACAAATTAAAGTTCTCTTCACACTTTGCTATCCATACAAACTTAGTTCCCTTCTTTTGTAAATAAGTGATGGATGAGAAATCTTAGAGAATCCTTTAATAAACCTCCCATAGTATCTAACTAATCCCATAAAATAGACAACTTTTGGAACATTCTTTGGTGTCCTTTAATGTCTTCCATTTTCTCTAGGTCCACTACTACCTTCTTCTGAAATGATGTGCCTCAAATAATGGATATGTTCTTGGTAAACATTACACTTACTAAGCTTGGAATAAAGTTGATTTCCCTCAACACTTGAAACACCAACCTGAAGTGATGTTCATGCTCTTCCTCCGACTTAGAATATACAAGTATGTCATGCAAGATTACAATGAAAAACTTATCTAGAAAATTTCTGAATATTCCATTCATTAAGCACATAAAGAAGGCTGATGCATTGGTCAGTTTGAATGACACCACTACATATTCATAATGTCCATACTTGGTTCTAAGGATTGTCTTATTGATGTCTTCTTCCTTGATTCTTACCCAATGGTATCCTAATCTCAAGTCTATCTTTGAAAATATCTTTTCTCTTCTTAACCGATCCAATAGGTCATCAATTCAGGGTAGATGGTATTTTTTCTTCACTATGGATTTATTCAACTTTCTAAAGTCAATACATAGTCTCAATGTTCCATGCTTTTTTTTCATAAAGAGTACCAGTTCTCCCCAAGGTGAAACACTTGGGTGTGTGTACCCTTTCTTCAACAGTTCTTCCAACTGCATTTGTAATTATTTAAATTCCGGTGTACTCATTTTTTAAGGAGTTTTTGATACTGGGGAAAAGCCTAGTGCTAAATAAATATATAAGTTTATCTCCTTCTTTAGTGACAATCTTGGTATCTCATGGAATATATCTTTAAATTCTTGCAATACTGAAAAATCTTCAAGGCTTGGCCCTTTTGTTTTTTCTAGGTCTTCTACATGAGATGCAAACAATTGAAAACCTTTTCTAAAACATCTCTTCAGCTGCAAGGATGAAATATCCCTTATAGAAATGGGACTTGGAATTCCTTTCACAATGCTCTATTTTCCTTCTTCATCAAGGCATGTAAATGTCTTTTCATGAAAATATAGGACAACATGATCCTTTTCCAACCAATCCATTCCAATTAGGACATCATAATATCCTAATGGTATGAAATTCATATCAACAACTGCATTTACTCCATTCGGATTTATTGGACAACCTCTATCTTTCTCATTGATCTTTCTTTTGGTTCCAGAGGTTAGTTGAACCAAACTTGATTTTTCGAGCTTACTTTTCTCCAAATGTAATTTGTTCACTACTTTAGAATCAATGTAAGAATGAATTTCTTGTGAATCAATTAGAATAACAACATGTTGATTAATGGTATTACCTTCCACTTATATCATATTGGATTGGTATTCTTCTTGTCGATCTTCTAAGGCTACACATATCCTTGGAATACTTCTGCCCATGTCTTGTACTGTATTAGCCTCTTGAATTTTGTGTATGGTCTTCATTTTTTCCTCTTCGTGAGGGAAATACTTGCACATGTGATATTCTTTGCATCCACAACATTCGATTGGTGCCCTTCCCCTTTTTCACAAGGAGTCTTCCTTCTTAGATTCATTCTTCATAGATTGATCTTTCTATTTTTTATTAGGGATTTTTCTGTTTTTTATTAGGGATTTTTCTGTTGGAAGGACGTTTGAATCCATTCCTTCTCTAATCAGACTTCTCCTTATTCTTATCCTTCCATGAATTTTGCAAAGATTCTCTTCCCTTTCCTTTCTCATACATGTACTTATCCTTTCTAATGGTTTCTATCAAAGTTCTAGGTTCACCATATTGAATCTTCTCTTTATAAAATTATGGAAGTCAACTCAAAAACCTCTGTATCTTTACCTTCTCATCCTTGATAAATCCAACATACTTCAAAAATCTCAAGAACTTCTTCTCATATTCTCCCATGGTCATTCTCCCCAATATGAGTTCAAAGAAATCTTGCATGTTCTTCTCATAGTAGTGTTATGAAAGATATTCCCTCTGAAAATACCTCTTGAATTGATTCCAAGTGATATTTTTCTCATTGATGTGTTTAACTTGCTTTAATTGATCCCACCACATAACATCTTTCCCAAGAAATGGTAAGTGGCAATTTTGGCTTCTAGATTAGAGGAGTAGTTGTGCAACTATAAATACTTCTTGATTCCTAGAAATCATGCTTCAACATAATCTCCACTTTCTCTTTCAGCGTCAAAGGATGGTGGCCTAAGATTCTTCAACTCTCCTTGTAAACCATCCCACTCTTGTCTTCTTCTTTGATGTCTGATATGAGACACTTCTAGACTGCTTATGGATCCTTCAGACACATAAGAATTCCTTGCTAAGTAAGGAGGTGAGTGATATCTATGAGACCTTCTTGGCCACCAACATCAGCATGGATTCCAACATCACTTGTTGGAAATGAGATCTCGAGAGGAATCAAGCCTTTAGGAAATTTATTATCTTCAAGAAAAAATATTTCCTTAGGCTTATATAGCTTATTTTGAAAGAAAGCACAAATGCTCTCATCATAGGGAAAAACCTGCCAAGATTCCACATTGTTAGGAAGATGAGGTCTATATAAGGATAAGAATGTATAATCAGGTATTTAAGGAAGTAATTGTCTTGTAGGACAAGCTACAAAAACAACTAACCTATCAACGATATAATTCAACTCCCCTTTAATATGATTGATGTTAAAAGACAATAAATTTTGGATCAATTCCCAAACATCTTGGGTGTATCTCTTCATTAACTTGTTAGTAGGAGTATATATTTTCTTTACTAGATTGACAACAAGTTTTGAGTCTCCGAAAAAAGTAAGATGGCCATAGCCTAAATTATAAGGATTTTCAATGCCTAACAATAAGGATTCAAATTTAGTTACATTACTTGTACAAGAAAATTAAATTCTATAGGAAAAATTATGAATTTTACCCATAGGTGAATATAAAACAATACCTGCCCCATTACCTTCATTGGAACATGCACCATCAAAGTCCATATTTTGCATATCATCTTCATAGTCATATGGTTTTTTACGAGAAGTGTCATCTTCATCATCGAAAATTGAATAAACACCCATATCTTCGTTAATAAAATTTACATTTGCTTGAAGAACATTTTCAATGTACAGTGAAATTCATCCTTCCCTTAACACAATTATATTCTTTCCATTTTTGGGAATAGGCAAATGAGAGCCATATAAATATAAGTAACCACCCATTAAAGATTGCTAGTCTCTACCCAAAATGATTGAATAATTACTAACGATAATGTTAATCACTTGTATATTCAAAGAAGTCTTGATTTCTGGATGGGCGCAAAGGAATAAAGTTACATATTTAATTTCACTAATCATAGATTGTTGTTGATTATTATAGGATAACATGCTTCTCACATTTTCATTTGTACAAGAGAGGACAAGTTCTTCCATAATAATATTGGACATTACACTAGGTCCAGACCTGCCAACTATTAGGAAACAATGAGCTATCTTATCAAAAATATTTACATAAATATAAAAAGGTGGATTTTTTACAGAATTTCTAAAATTATTTATACCCAGTCTATTTACATGTGAATCATATTCATCAAGGTTTTAAGAAAAACTAGCTACTAAAGAATTTTTACCTTCCATATAATTTTTAAGATACTGTTGTTGCTAGAGGGACAATGACAATGTCGAAAAGAGTTGCATCTACTTTTATGTTAGCTAGTTGTTTCATTATGTTATAGTTTGATGAAAGTAAAGAGGTTGAAGCCCCTTGACTTTGTGCTATTCTATCAACCCGAGGATTTCTAATTGAAGAAGAAGAGATAGGGGAAAATAATGTTTCAGGATTTCCACCCTTTCCCTTGTCAGTATAAGATTTACTATGAGTGTCTACTAACATTATATTTTCTTCAGAAATAAAATATAAGGCAACGAAATTTGCTTCATTTCTTTTTCCAAATATTCTTTCCTGATATTTTTTATTAACCTCACAAGTTCTCTCTTCATGGTTGTCATAAAAAAATTTACACCAAGCCTCTAGAGAGACTAGCCTTTGGTTGATTATATGGTAAGGAATTAATAGGATGATTTCTCAAAAAAACTTGAGAAGAGGATTCAAGAGGGATTTAATTGGTAGTGATCCATTTCCTTTCAAATGAAATCACCTGATTGCTCATATATTGAACCAGTTGCAACACAACCGAAATTTCAATCTACTTAACAAAATATTCTTTAGGAAGACATGTTATTTCCATTTGTTCTTCATACTCCAAACAAGTTTGGAGTACAGACCCTAGGCTTGTTGCATTTTTCTCTTCTAATCTATGACAATAATAAGAGGGGAAGTCAATATAATACTGAATGAAATCAACTTTATTGTGAGGATGGATCATTTCTGGGATTTGATTGTACAATTTGGTGAATCTAAGATTGAAATATTTAATGGTTTCACCATTTGTAAAAATAATGTTATTATCATCCTTTAACAAATCTGCTGGATTCTTGGGCTTCCCATATGTTGATTTAAACCAATAAACAAGTTCATCCCAAGTCGAAAAGACTTTAGGAGGCAATTTTAAAAATAAGAAGCATCTTTCCCTTCGAGAGAATTAATGAATAATCACATATATGTATCATTATCATTTGCTCCTATATTGTGACATGCGTTAGAAAATGCACTAAGATGTTCTTTTGTAGAAATGGTGCCATTTCTTGAAAAGTTTGGCAAATGATCTTTGAATTTGGGAAGGGGATTAGTAGTTGGAGCAAGATCTAGAGGTGAAGACACATGCCATGGTGTAGTGGTGGAATCCTCAAACTAGAATAAACCAAATTTCTTGATTACTTTGGTAGGATTGGTGGTAGATTGATCTGAAATCTGATGATTGAAAATACTTTCGATTAAAGAAGAGGGAGAGGATTATGAAGAAGAAGATTGACTAGTACAAGAAAACATGGAAGATGTCATTTGGTAAGTGATAGGGATAAATCATATTAAAGAGATTGAAGAATCAGACAAAGATCTATGATGTTTTACTTGTAGGGTTTCAAGGACAACCTTTCTTTTTCCTATCTTTGAGACATGATTGATTTTTGGAGACAAACCTCTTGTTCTTCGAGAAGATCGAGAACCAGAGGACATAAGAAAATTCTAAATGAGGAGGATAATTTCTCGGCATCCTTTGTTGGGCCTCCCATTGTTCTCTAATTCTGATATATTGAGAAATAACCTCCAAACATTGATTAAGTTCTGTTTGTGCATGAGTTGTTTCTAAAATTGTGTAAAGTAAAGTTAACGAAATACCAGTTTGATCATCTAAACCCTGTCCAATGTTAGGTTGACACACAATAGGTATGGTCATGCAAAGAACTAATAAACATGAAAAAAGAAAGAAGTTTGAATACACAAAATAAAATAAATACAGAAAAGAGATACAAACACTAGAGAAATATTGAAGATTTCCCGGGTATGGTCGCCAAATAAATGTTGATGAAAAGGAACGACCTTATCCTAATACCAACATTTTCAAATTTTTCTTGGCTAGAGAAAAATAGTTAGGATTAGTTCCCTATGTTTATAGTCCCTTTTACAAAAAATTCAATTAATTCTCAATAAATATGTCCTTGGAATTAATGTTATCTTTTATAGTTGCAGTATGTCAAAAAAGAAAAATATTTATAATAGAAAATATTTTTAAATTTTTTTGAACAACTTTAGAAATAAAAATATGATATAATATCACACAGAAACTCAAATGAGACTTCAAAACCATTGAAAGATTTTATTTATTCAAATATGAAATACAACTAACAACATTCTTCATACCCAAAAAGTAAGGACCATAATGAGACTTCGTAGTCAAACATGGTATATTACATCATATAGAGACTACTAGTATCTTTAAGTGGAACCAAGACTGAAACAAAGCTGAATGACAGACCACAAATGGCACTATCTTGACTTTGCAAAATATCCGTAATCAATACTAAAAACTAATTATGAAATCTAATAAGAACCCACAGACTATTAGAGACAAATGATCAACCTTATGAAGTATATCAACAAATCAATACTTCTTGGTTCTCCTTATTGCCACCTCCAGTAGGATCCTACTATCAACAAGAAGTTCTTATCACTTATGTATCTCAGAGATGAATGGAATAGTAAAGTAATATCACTTAATAAGCAAGAGATTACCTTATCAAAGTTTTTCTCTCTATCACTCTCTTCTTTGGTTGTCCTTTGAAATCTTCTTTTATTCCTCTCAAAAGTAGTTTGAGAAGTTCAACTAATTTTAGTTAAGTCATTAACTAATTTTAGTTAATGAGGACAACTCATAATTGAATAATAGTAATAATATTTAATGATAAGGATAAAATAAATACTAACTAATAGGTGGGAACCCCCTAATCACCTTTTGTTTATTTTTTAACATATCCCCTTTGTTCCTCCTTGAAAATATACAAATGTATGTCATCAAGCATCCATTTAATCATCAACGTAACACATATACAAATCAACTCATAATTATTTTTGTAAACACCCCTGTGACTCCCGGATGATAAATATATTTATTAAAAATAAATATGTTAGATTGTTGTCTAAATAAAAACTTTATCACAAATGTGTCAAGATAAATTAACCATCAACTGCCCCAAAAATAATAATGTTGTGAATATATCCAAAAATGATGAATAACAATCTGTCCAAAGCATACCACTATCCAAAAATAATAACCAGAACTTCCCTTAATAGTAAAAAAATCATAATAACACTACAAAATTAGAATTCATATTTGTATGTGAGGCAACTTGCGTATGTTTACTTCCCTATGGATTTGTGACTTCCAAACCTTCATCAACTGGTGATTTGACTCTTGCTATTGATGCTTCAAGATATATGTGCTCAAAATAAATGTGCTTACTTTCATTTTTTGGATGTTTGGCATGAGAAGTGATCGAATGTGAGGAGGTTATTAGCTTATCAAAGTTGACATATTTGGTAGGTCATTTTCCTTTGCTAGTCTTGGGCTCTTGAATTTGAGATTTAAGCCTTTTTAATGACTGAGTGGAATGGGCCTTAGAAGCTTCAGATGTAATATGGAGGGATGATCGCTTTGGAGGAGGTGGAGGTAATGGAAAGGAAGCTGTGGGACACCCTTAGGATTGATGCCAAGGAGGGTTAACTGTTGGACATTGGGTTCAACACTTCCCACGAGTTTCGTGACATGGGTTAACCTTGTCTCATGTGTCACATCCCCACTACTAACAACTCAACAAAATTTATTTAATATCGCAATCTCTGATACCACCTTGTAATGAACCCATCCACCTAGATGAGTCTCATTACCACATTGTACCATCCCCAAATCCACCTTAGGCCATGCCACATAAAAGATTATGACTTTTGATACCACTTTCTAATATTCCTCATTACCAGTGGTCCCAAAACTCTAATTAAAACCACAAGATAATGTGCCCAGTACTAATCTAGGCCACACCATTCTATTTCTCTTGTCTCATACCCAATATTTATTCTATGGAAGAAAATCATTGAGACCAACAACACACACAACTGGGCTTGTGCCCTGCATGGCCACTGATTACTAGTATGCACAAACTATCATGTGCCACACATGACAACTATATCCTAACAATCCTACGTGCACAACCGACATAGTATTGGGTGTGTTTCCACCTTTATACACACTTGTGATATCATGGAAGAAATATTCAATCCACTTAGTGTGTCCTTGGGGGAAATTCTTGAGTCAAGGTGTTGTCACTTGATCCTTGACTCCTCCGTCTAGGCCAAATCCTAGCGAAACCAAGGGGGTAGTCCCTAACAAAAATACTATGAATTTTAAGCTGACTAAGCAAAGAAACCACTATAGGAGTTTATTGCAAAATAAAACATTTAAAGTAAAGCATTCAACACATTTGTTCGATAGACAAGATAAGCATAGAAAATATGTCTAACCATAGCATATGCATGCACAATATAGTAAAGGATACCTAGAAGTATTTAAAAAATTATTAGACAATCACCATGTTACAAATGAAATATTGCACATAAAGAAAAAGTTGTGATACATGAGACCAATTCCTTAAAGGTATCATGGGCAGTTGTTGAACGTGTGTTTTATTAAGATTTATTGAAGGTAGATTAGTGAAAATGTGTGTCCTCTTTAGAGGCTATCTATTTTTTTGGAAATATGCTAAGAACTTACCAAAACCCTAAGGCTTCACCAGTAAGTTCAATGAAGGTGTCAGATGTCCAGCATGGGGAGAACCTAGATCTCAAAGTTCCCGTCTGACTTCACACACTCCCTTCATGCTGTTTCCCTCACATCAAGATAACTAATATCAAGGTTTCCCTAATTAAAGTTATTCCACACTGACCAGCCCCGGTTCTGATGAATCCTAGGATCGAGCTAGGATCGCAGGGGTTCAAAGCATACACTAGGAGTTGCGGGGAAGGTTTGTTTTAAAACAAGAAAAACTAAAAGGAAAATGTGAAAAAATGAAAAGTTTTCTAATTACTAAATGCGGAAAGGAAAACTGAACTAACAAAAGGATTACTTTGTTTAAGTGAAAATGCAAGTTGTTATTGCTTGAATGGTTAATTTCATTAGATTGTGTGTTTTGAAATCATAAAAGCAAGAAACTCACAAGAAAATAAATCACACAACCACCACCGATCCCTCTAAAGGGGATGCTGAAACTGGGCACTAAAGGCCTACTTTTATTAATTCCTATTACACTTTGAGAAATTGAATTCTCTTTTTCCTTTTTATGAACTTTGGATCCTTATATAATGGATCAAATTATTAACAAAATTTACAAAATAAGACTTTCTAAATTCTTGGTCTTAGAAGGGTCCAACTTTGGGTAGAATTTATTTAGTTTCGCTTCAAATTCGTCAGAGTTCCTCCTTGTTTTGTGACAGACCTACTAAAAATCAGCAAAGAAAAAGGATTAGATGATGATAGAAAACACTATAAGAAACTAAAAATAAATGAATAAAATTAACCAAATTTTTCTTGATATTTTCTCATGCAAAATGCTGAATTTTTAGGGGTGTTTAGAGGCTTTAGATGAAGCTAAACTAATCCCTCTTAGATATTTTATATTGGCTGTCCAAAAAAAGAAACACAAAGTTCCTAATTAGCTAGATTTTAAATGCAAAACATAAACAACTTTATATCTTAAGATTGAGAAATAAATTTCAGAAAATTGCAAGAAAGAGATTTAGATCTAATTTTTTGATTGAAAGAGAAATAACTTAGATCTAAATCCTATTTGCATGAAACAATAGAAACTAAGTTTAACTTGAAAATAAAACCTAGATCTATAATACCAATGCAATAAAGTAACCAAATGATTTTCTTATTTTAGAAATTAAAGAGAGAGGAGAAGAAAACAAGCTTGTGATTGGAATATCTTTGGGAGATGGGGTCCTTCTTTGGTGAAATGTAGATGGATCTTCTTCAAATGTATTGAAGAAATATAAGAATCAACCTATATCCTCCTAATCTCCAAGTAGAGCATCAATCACTTCAAATCCTTGCAAAATAGAGGGTTAGAAAATGGTGCCACCTACAAGGGAGACTTCAATACATGATTAGTTAAGCAAAACGAAAAATACATTGAAATTATTGCCAATAGATAAACAATAAGGATTACTAATCAATAAAGTTTAGTATTCCTATCCAATTAAGAAACAATACATTTACAAGGCCAATTTAAACCACAATATGAAAGCAAGATATATGAAACAACATCACCTCATAGTTATAAGCATCAACACATTACCAACTCACCAATTTGACCTCCAAAGTCTCTTGAATTCCAAATACGAAAAATATTACAGTAGCAGCAAGTCGTCCAAGCTCCAATTGACATAAAGGAGGAGGGTCAAGCTTGATTTATAGTTTTCTTGGTGAAGTTTCCTAAGTGAGGGCATATGGGAGAAAAGGAGAGGCCCACTAGTGAACCGGGGAAATGTGTGAGTGAAGTAGGGAATGGGTGAAGAGGGAGTAGAGTGGTATGTGAGGGATGTGGAGTGAAGTGAGGTGAGGTGGAGTGGGAGAGGAGTGGAGTGGTAGTGGAAGGTGGAGATAGGGCATGTCCCTCTTTGGTATTAACACCCCTCTCATGTGGGTGCACCAACTAATGGAAGAGGTGTGCCTAGCCTCTTTGGGATCTCCTCCCACTTGCCATGTCACTCAACTAAGGTTAACTCACTAGGAGAGTGAATTTCCAACTAGACCATGGAATCCAAACATGAGGAAACATGTCCCTGACATGTTTGCTAAAATTTAGCACTTTAATTAAATTGTCCTTTTTACCTTTTTGAGAGAAAAATTCAATTTTGAGTGATTAAAATCACTTGTTTTCCTCAACAAAAGGGGGATAAGGGTTTAGGAGGTGCTCTGGCTTAGAAAACGAGCACAAAAATGGAATTTAACAAGAAATAATTCCACTTTTATGACTTTATTGACTCTTACATTAAAAAATGTTCGTTTTATGGGAAGTTTTTTATTGACTAAGAACTTAAAAAAAACCTAGGGGGGACTTAGCACAATTTCCATATGACTCAATAGACATGACTTAGCATGAATTCATATACATTTAGACACTACACATTGGTTATACCATGCCAATGCCTAACCAACAACACATATTGGCGCCAACCTGCCCCTCAACGAGCGGTCGCCCCACCAATACCTTCTCACCCTTAGGCCCGAAGGGTCCAAGCCCTTCCTATTCCCCTCGGGAATTCCTTACCCATAGAAATACTCCCGCGTGATTCTCCCTTCGGAACTCGGGAGATCGGGCCTTGCGATGTCGCGAGGTTTGTGACCCTGCTCTCTGTCACTAAACCACCGGATCCCCGAATGCCGATGGTCAACGGTCAGTGCTTCGGGTATTGGGCTTTCCTCTTATCAGGATATCGCCACGGGTGATGCCAATCTCCTGGCCTTCCAAATCCCGAATGCCGAGGTGCCGAGCTCCCGACGCGAAGCCACCTGGACTCCACTCACTCCCGGGCCCCACGATGCCACGTCACGTCGGGATTTCACGGATCGCGGGTCCTCGACGCAAAGTTTCCTGCTGCTGAAAACCCCGAATGCCGAAACTACGATGTTCCAGATTCGTGCCACCTGTCCCTCCAGAAATCGATGGTTCCGATCAAATCAGGGGATCGCAATTCACGATTTCGACGTGCATGGGATTCTTGCACCCGCCAACCCCGATTCGCCGATATGCGATGGAAACTGCTCCTTCCTGCGCCTGAGGGTTAACCTCCTCACTTCTT
>JASDQU010010769.1:46308-57009 GCA_032191745.1 Picea mariana | reverse complement strand
CTTTATTTTTACTCAATATTGAGGAGGATAACATATGATTGTTGATGTAATCTCATCCTTCGGATGAGTCCCTCGGAGTATATTTAACGAACCCTAAGAAGGTGTTAAGTACCAAATACTTGAATACAAAATATCACAATAGATCCAAAGATATATGAATACAATCACCACACAATATATATGAAACCATATAGAAAACCACCACTTTATTATATCAAAACCCTTGAGGTAGGGCAAAACCATACAATGGATCCTATTATGGAAGAGATCATCTCCTGTTCACTTGCCTCTTCGAGGGGGAATCCTCCGATTGAGCTACCATTCAAATAAAATACTCTTATTCATGTCCCTTTACATTGATTGAACCCCTTTATATAGTATTACCATCACCTAAGAATATTCTAGAGGAGGAATCTTTTATAAGTAGAACCTTCTAAGAAGTCCTCTTACATTTATTGTATCTAACTACCCATTCATTATATCTAACTACCATAGTGTGCCTTATTTAATAATATAATGGACCTAGTACACCTTACATTGAATGGCCTCCACTATTATCACTATGGGCCCTCTAGGCCCCCCCACTACCTCTCTAGCTACCTAACATTCCATCCCCCTTATGAAAGCATTGTCCTCAATGCTTGATGTACAACCATATACCAGGGTCCCATGGATAAGTGTGGACCATAGTGATGAAGTAGACTAGAGAACCAGGGTCCCATTGAGAAATGGAAGCCACCATGATGAAGTAGTCCAACCACCATTGTAAACCAGGGTCCCATGTCCAAGTGCTCATGTGAACTCCACACAGAAGATATCGACACCCAATAACCAACTGAAAATGATGCTTCCAATACTGACACCTATCATGTGGATCCAAATAAGAATATCCATCCACATAGTGGGAAAGGGTCAAATATGAATCTGGAAGGAAAAATATTGTTGTATAATATACATGCTGGACACTGGTAATCATAACTAGCTCCTGATGTGTCACATTGATGTGCTCTACAGAAGGTGGAGTAGAGTCATCAAATAAAAGATGAAAGTGGTTGTCATCCCATAAATGACAACTATCCATATACCAATCATCACAATCAGCCTCAAAATCATACCAAGAATATATTTCTTGAGTATATTCATCCATGATGCCTGCCATAATAAATTTCTCATGCATGTTATCCAATGAATCTTGAATAATACGAAAACTATCATTGAGGCCATCTGCAAGGTCATGCAATCTGTCATGCAATATGCCACACAATTGAGCTTTGAATGATTCAGTAATATGTAGAATTTCTTTGAGGGTTTGAGAAGAAATAGACATCTGATAACCCTATGAAAATTTATGAAATATGCAATCCCACCGCCACTATGAAAAAACCCAAAAATAGAACAATAAATTACTGCAGAAAATCGCAGCGTTTTCTAGAAAAACACTGAAAATTTGTTGAATTTAAAATGCTCATAACTTCACTTCCCGGACTCTGTTTCGGATGTTTTTTTTTTTTTAAATTGGGTGAAATTGTGAGAGAAACTAAGATATATAATTGTTTTGGGAAAATTCGGCCTCCAACTGCTACAAAAAAAATAAAAAATCGTGCCACCATCCGCAGAGAAAACCCTAAAAAATTGCAGATTTTAAAACTTCAATATCTTGACTTCCAAGACTCTGTTTTAGACGATTTTGTTTTTCAAATTGGGTGTTTTTTTAAGATGAACTTAGATATACAACCGTTTTCTGCAAATTTTTCACATAAATATATCTAAAATTTCTGGAATGTCGCGACCCTCGTTTTTCTTCTCCGAATTTGTTTTTGCAAAAATAAAAAATATTTGACCACAATGTCTACCAAGGAAAGTTCTCTGATATCAATTGTTAAGAACCTATATTAGATTTGAAAATATACTTCAATAAGACCAAGAATAATCCATAATCCATTCACCATAACATGAACAAAAGAATATAGAGAAAACCCTTGAGGTAGGGCAACACTATACAATGGATCCTATTATGGAAGGGATCCTCTAGTGTTCACTTGCCTCTTAGAGGGGGATTCATCCTATTGAGATACCACTCCAAACACAATAMTTCTCTTCATATCCCCTTACATTTCTTGAACACGTTTATATAGTGCTACCATCACCTAATAACATTATGGAGGATGAATCTTCTAGAAGTAGAACMTTCTAAGAAGTCCTCTTACATTTATTATATCTAACTAATTTATTATATCTAACTACCATAGTGGGCCTTATTTAATAATATAGTAGACCTAGTCCACCTTACATTGAATGGCCTCCACCATTATCATTATGGGCCCTCTGGGCTCCCCCACTACCTCTCTAGCTACCTAACAGAAGGAGTGGTTCGGTCCCATATGGGTCTTTCGATGTTTGTTTAACGAGTCCAAAGAGAGAAAACTTGAGGGTTTTTCATGTTTAGAGAGTTTGAAAAACACTTAAAGAGAAATCCATTAGTTCATTTTTCATAAATTAGTCTGATGAGACCGAAAAAGTGATAACCTACCTCCCATCAAATGTTTTCTTGAAATACTTTTACGAGTGTGAAAAGAAAAAGGTCACTCAACAATCTTTTCATTTTTACGGAGTGTGAAAAGAGCTTAAAGGATACTCCATGTGCTTCGTTTTTCATGTTACCATTGTGAGTACGAAAAAGTGACAAAAGTATACTCGATTACATTCTCATTGATTTATGAGCATGAGAAAGAAAAAAAACTAAGCTCAGAGTTTTTCTTGAAAAACTCTAAAATGATCTGTACATGTGACAGATCTAAAAAACAAACCCAAAAAATGTCTCCTTGTTCCAATGTTTTCACTCCTGGACCTCTCATCTATGAGAAATAAACACTTGCAATATCATTATATCTTTAGGGGTTAGGTGAAATACATAAAATAAAATAAAAATAAAAATGAAAAAAGAAAAAAGTAATAAACATGGGTAAAAACTTCATTTTACTATTTCATTGTTACTCCACCCAAAATTTGTTCCAAAAACCTCCATTTACCTCAAATCCCCACTGTGGATTGTGGAAGGCACAGTTGATCATTTGACGAATGGTCTCCGCAGAACAAGTAATTTTCATCTCTTTCAACTTTTCATGGATCAATTTTTTCTTTTCATTCATTGGAAATGGCCTTTTGAGTTGCATTTTCAAGGGTACCAGAGCGCGAAGGTCGTTGCAGGCGCCCTGTATCGTGCCCTGCGATGAACCAGGATCGTCGCATGCAGCCTTTAAGCTGGCCTGCAATGACTCCATGCCGTACAGGCGTCCAGGCCTGCAATGTGCGCAAATCAAAAAATGTTTTGAGAAGCATTTGCCAATAAAAAGTTTCCAGGGAAGAGATGAAGATGCTAATCCTTCTTTTATGTTCCATTGTAGGTTTTCACAGTAAAAAATGATGCAATGGAAATAGAGAGAGCATGAGGAGGAAGACTTCATTTCTGGGAATGACCCGAGAATGGTAAATGCCCTCTAACAATGTGGACTGTAAAAATTTTCAAAATTCAGGGTATGAGGGCCCAATTTAGGTTACTGGAATACTTAGTTCACATGTGGGATGTGAATCAATAGGAATTCTGAGTGGGTGCTCACATTTTGACAATAGATGTCGAGGATATCTATTTCTTGATGGGATTGTGTCAGTGTGGGTCCCGAGTTACGCTGACAGGTAGCAGGGGAGGTGGYGAGCCCATGAGTCACTATATTAGTGAACATTGCTTACCCGRTACTCAGAAGCATAGTGACAAAGTCACTATYAGAGATGTTCGTTACTTGCCCCTATGGACCATCCTCTACACTATCACACGTATGGAAGGGAGCGTAGCTCCCCATATGKCTCTTTAGAGCTACTTCCAGTATGCACTGGAATGTATGGAGCCCTGAGTTTTCAACTGGTGTGAYRAGGTTCTYAGAAGCATGAAAAAAAAATTAACCAAGTGCATGAATGGTGACTTGAAACAGTTAGGRTATGGTTCAATTTTGGTTTCCTTCTTCCTGGAGAGGGTCCCATCTTTATTCTTGCAGGTAGAGTGGGGTATAACTTCCCCACATGATCCAAGAATGTAGAGGTGGGTCGACCTCATGGAACAACATGTGACTGGTCCTATCATCAAGTATAATGATGTTTTCTTTGACTGGTCCTATAAAATTTCATGAAGCTTAACCTTTTCTTAGTCTTTTGACATCGTCACACCCTAGTTGTGGAGCAGCTTGCAGAGATGTTGCAACCTATCTGTTGAGTTCTCAACACACCCTAAAAGTTCTATGACCACTTCCTTTTGGGTACCACCTCATCTTCTACCTTTGATTGTTTTCACCGTGTTTTGAGCTTGATCACCTTCTTATCTGATATATCTGAGTTTCTCTTGAGCATATTAAGAACCATCTTGAGGAACACCATGACTGATCAAGGAACCAACGACCCAGATTTCTCCTGGCCTACCTGAGAAGTTCAGAATCAGTGAAAGATTAAGGTAGCGAAAATTGTATGGGAAGTCAAAGCAGCTGAGTGCCGACATTCTTCGGCATCGACCAATACGACTATCTCTTTCATGAATATAGCCTCTGAAAAGATTTCGCCGAAGACCGATTCTTTCGGCTTCGGGAGAAAAGTGTGATTGTAAGCGCCGCACATAGATAAAAGCAACATTGTCGACCGCTAAACTACCGAAACAAGTTCAGTATCAGAGAGAGGGAACTAATTAATCACTCCAAYGAAYCTCGGTATCGGCAGCTGTGACCTCTAGTCTTTTCTCAAAAAACTCYCGGTACAAGTGAAATTCCAAGCATGACTTTTATCCACTAGCCAAATATCTTTCCATGATTAACTTTTTTTTTTTAAATAACCAAAATCGATAATCCCGTGGAAGTAGTAATTGATATCAAAGTTTTACAAAGAAAAAAATTAACAAACTCGCGATGTAATAACAATGATTCCAAAAGATCTAATATTTTACGTAAAAGATTTAAAGGAGAATACACGTTTGATCCACAACATGATACTTTTAAACTTTTCTTTATATACAATCAAACACCTCCGCCAAGCTTGGTTTACATACAAATAGACAACCCCAATGACTCGGCTAACCTGCCCAATCGCCGTGATATTACAAAATTTTGCAAAGAAGAAAGACAAAGAGGTGTTAAGCCACGCTTCCAGGAACACAGGGTGAGAAACCACTAACTACGTATCTCTTATGCTTTTGTCATCTCTCAGGTTTTCTTCCGCACTTTGTGGTGTCTTATTCTCCATTGTCACTGCCATCCATTGCAACTCACGTAACTCCATGATTGTGTCTTGTGCTTTCCGAAGTTGTCTTTGCAGCCAAACGGTGCTCCCCGCGCAACCTTGCAGTGACAATATCCTCTGGGTTTTTGCCACCAATTGATGCCACAGTTCCCTATTCTCTTGGTAAAGCTCAACTATTTCAAATTGAGCCTTTTCTAGTTGCTGAGAAAAATTTTAGACGAAATCACCTGGCTCTTTGGCCCTCCTCTTTCTTCTTCTGCCTCCTTTTCCAGCAGTCCCGACCAACTCCAAATGATCAATAGGCATTACAAACTCCTCGAGGGTTGGACGTGCACTTAGTTCGGCCTTGGGGCGGTCCCCCTCTCCTTCCTGATTTTTCTTCTTAGGCCTTCCTCTTCTCCGCGGTTTCTGTCCCGGAGAAGGCACAGTTTCCAACTTATTTCTCCCGGACGTATCTGTGACCACCCCAAGCCCATGTTTGGATGCTGACGCTACCTCTAGGAAGATAGTTGTACCCCTCGAAACCCACATGAAGGAGTTCCAGGTGCGCTGGGGCTGAGACCTCGCACTCCAGCTGCCTCGTGGACCTCGTCCTGTGTTTGAAGGAGACCCTATAATCGCAAAATGTAAAAAACTCAAGACATCCATAGATGGAAAAGGATTACTCAACTGGATGTCGCCAAGATGAACCTACCGAACCAGATCCCTAGGGAATATGAGCTTGGCATATAAGAAGGATTGCTCACAAAGATCCTAGATTTATAGGGAAATCAAAGAGTGACACTAGGCTTGCCAACATAATGCTCGCGCCTCGTGACATGATGTTTGAAAAATTTTGGTACGTCGCAGCTAATCAATGGATGCGATCCAGAACATGAAAGCACCACCGATCGGGATTGTAGGAAAGCGTGCGGTGTGATCCTTTCAATCCTTTTGAACTTTCGAACCTCCGTTATTTATAAATGATGCTTGGCATGCTTGGTGGTATGAGTTCTGAAGGCATTTAATGACCTTTTCTGTATGATATCCAACCTCTCAGGAGCACACAAGCACATAATTCATCGTCGGCGCCCTTTTTCCCAAAGGTCAAGTAATTACTGTGATAATTATACATTCATGTCTATCATACTTGATTAGCCACACTACAACATGCTGAGGTGTTAATTTATACCAAATAGGTGCAGCGGCCTCACAGGTCACTCGAAGGAAGCATTCGGGATCACGTAAGTATTAAAAATGACTGAGACTAGCAAACTACACAGGACGTGTTGATATTTTGTTTATTTATGTCAGATCATGGGTTGCTTGATTGCTAAACTACTTCTATTTAATTGCAGGAAGAACCTTCTCGATCACTGAATAGGGTCTGTCCTGTGATCCTACCAAAGAACTGAAAGAATCACCGAAGCGACGAAGTCTGTCGAGCTCCCGATTTTGACATCCCGATATTAATCGACCTAAGCGGAATGATCAAGCTGTGAGTCAAACAAGATGCGTCATGGGCCTAATAATGTGCAAAGGTCACCGATGCAAAGCCTGAGAAAGTACAATAGTTCAAAGGACATCCAATCAAAGCCAGATCCATACTTCAAAAGTTGAAGTTCAGCCTCGCAAAATATCGGGTGCACGCGATAGACATCAAGGGAATCTATGCGGCTCCAACGGAACAACACAGGTTTCCATGGGCCAACACCTGTGAAGAACTATTTATTAGATGGTATGATTATGAAAGAGTCCACCCTTTTCAATAAACATCTCAGATGGACTGTTAGATGATGACGCCACATGGTGATTCTTGATTAGCTCAAATTGTATTTTACCGTTAATTACTGTAAAGACTTTATATTATAAATAGGAACATCGACCGATGGTTAAAGGGTCTATGGTTGTTGTAAGAACTCTTTTCTTTTGGTTGTTGATAATTATTTTGAGACTGCTATGAATTAAGAAGTCATTCTGGACCAGAGACAAGCTATTTTCATCAGATGTATGTGATTGGAGTTGGAGAAGAAGGACTTCCTTTCCTATTCCATGAATGTTGCGGTAAATGAGTAAGAGCAATTAATTATGTTTTCAAGTTATTTGGTACAATTTTTTGATGTTCCTTGCTTTAAATGATGAAAGTAAATCATTGTGCTTCTATGTGATGAATGCCTTGGTAGATGAATTATTTTTCTTACCGTGACATTGATTACAGTTGTGTTTCTTTCTCAATGCTAAATAGTTTACCTCAGCTATGTGATGAATGTATTGGTAGATGAATTATTTTTCTTACCCTGATCTTGATCATATACGCGTCTTCTTTCTTCTAAGTAGCTTTTTCAGACAACAGTTGGATGCTCTTTCAGTTAAAGTATTATTATTGAGCCCCTTTGGCATAAGATCGTTGTCTGCATGTTCGAGTAGTGGGTTATCCCAAGCTTGACCACTTCCCAATAGTTAAAACTCTTGTCCTGTATTCAACAAGTTGGTTTATATTGGCTTGCATCTCTTGTACCTGCCCCACCTAAGATAAAATATAGAAAAAACTGTTTTAACCAAAGGAAGAGCATTCACTAGAAAACACAAAAGCTCATCGATAATTTGGCCAGATTGTAAGATCTGGAGAACCATTCCACTCCAAATGCTGCAGAGTCTAATTGGGCCTCGGTGGCAGGTTTGGTTCCTGCTGTTGAATTAGGGGATTTAAGCCCCATCAACAGAACTAGCGCTAGAAGGAGGGTCTGAGAATGAATGGCTGAATCTATAAGTTATATGATATTTTGAACAACCATAGATTTGTAATGACCCACATGCATGTCTAGTCATCCAAAAGAAAACCTACCTTTACCAAGTACTCCCGAAGAGGATAAATCACCCCACTTCGAGGAAGGACATCTTCACCCTGAAATACCTTATGCTCTCCCTCACGAGGAACTGAATCAATTTAGAAGGATTACCAGAGCCTATGCCCGATAAATCGACACATTTCCCTTCACCCCCATCCTCCCTCGAAGAAAACAACAAATCAGACTAGTAGTGAGCACTCCTGACGAAGTTTTCGTACACTCCGTCGAAGACTTAATAGACTTCATGATCACTCAAATCTAAGAACCTCTTGACCTCATACCCGAGACGCCAGCTGGCGACATCTTCGAACCTAACGATCTTTCAGAAGAGGAAGATCCTGACTCCGACTCCGAAGAAATGGAAGAGAAAAATGACCGAGAAGAAGAGAGGGAAGTTCCACTTCAAGAAAACCAACCCTGGTTGGTCGGGGATGCCTTGGCCATCCCTGGACGAGTACACAATCTCCCTTGGCACCTAGAAAAGTTTCTCCCCAAGTATGATCCTAAAACCTCAGGATCGCTCGAAGATCATATCAAGAAGTTCATACTCACGATCAGGCTTATGAATGTTCAACATGAAGACGTGGTATGTAGAATTTTCACCTACATGTCTGAGAACTCAGCTTCCACTTGGTATTTTAACTTGCCAGTAGGATCCATAACCAACTGGACTAAGTTCCAAAAGGACTTCCTAGACAAATTTGCCGAAGAAACTACCACGTGAGCCTTGATGGCCGAATTATTCACAACCACCATGACCCCAAAGGAAAGGGTCAAATATTTCAATCAAAGATTCACGACTATCCTAAACAAATTCCATCCTATGGCGAAATCGACTCAAGAGTTGCAAATCGAGGTCTATGCGAACGTGCTTCTGGCCTCTATTTCCATGTTCATTAAAATAGACGCTAAGAAAACCCTCGCGGAGAATTTCGAAGGGGACAAGACAATAGAGTTATAGATGAAAGGGAGTAAAGAAGACCAGGCATCTCTAGCGAGAAAAGAGAGCCAACCCCCTCCCAGGAGAGGACTCCTCTTGACTAGACCACTAGGGAAGCCGGCTGAATCAACTTCCGATAAGGGTAATGGAGATATAGAAGACCTACAACGCATGGTCAAGAAACTATCAAATGAGATTATAGATATGAAAAGAAATGCGGGTGAGGGAAACCAAGGACAAAGACCCTATAATCCTTTTTTTTAAATAAATCAACCTTTCAAAGCAATTGAACCTCCCCCAACTAACCTAAACATTGACTTAGGGAATGTCGTGTCTGATTCTTTCTGTACGTACCACCAAGAGAACCACTCAGAAAGGGAATGTCCTCAGTGGGTCCATGCCATGAACTTAATGGATAATCGTTTTATGGGCAAAGTCTCTTTGACTGAACCATCCAACAATTCGACCTTTAACATTGCCGATCAGGAAGCGGCTGACCCACCACAAGACACGACCATGCTGATATGGGATCCCGATGTGATCACATATTTGGATGAACTGTTTAAACCTCAGGCACCATCCAGAGATATCGACGCTACAGACACGTAGTAAGGGTCAACCCGACCCAAAAGATACCGATACCACCCATGCCTCACAAAGTAAATTAACTCTCGATAGCCCGAGAATGCCTTTCACTCCCGGTAAAAATCCTATAAGTAACCATACTCATGATTCTTCTAAATTAGATTACAATGTAGTAGAAGATTTGAAGAAATTGAAAGATAATGTATCGGTTATGTACATATGTAGAATACCTCAATAGAAAGACCTTCTGTTGCAAGCTCTAAGTTCGGTAGAAAACCCGACCATAGACGATGGTCAGGAGAAGAATCTACCCTCTACAGGTTTGGCAAGCAACCCAACAATAAACACCTACTCAGAAGGCAGGAAGGAGAGGCATTTTGTACCACATTTCCTTTTAACGTTTGAAGTCTTCAACATGAATCTCCAAAACTATCTGGTAGATTCTGGGGCATCTTCCAATGTCATGCTCGTGGTCGTATGTAACAAATTAGGTGTTGTCCCTCTAAAAAGTGATAAGAATGTCATACAACTGGACAGGACCCAAGTCAAAGTCTTGGGGGAACTCAAAGATGTGATGATCAGAGTATCCAATCATCCTGATTTCATGCCGGTGATTGACATCATTGTGGTGGATATCCCTGAGGCATATGGGCTATTATTGAGCCGATATTGGTCCAAAAAACTAAACGGATACTTCAACACAGACTGGGCACACCTTTGGCTACCGTTGAAGGGATACAAGAACATGATTAGAATCAATAGGGAAAGATATCTGAAACATACGGTCACTGACCTGGAAACCCCAAACGAGCCAGCCTCTACCGATTTTCCTATACTAGGGAATTATTCTTGTGATTCTCACTTTGACAATTTTTCTCCTCTCCTGTCCGATGTTTCACTTACCCAAAGCTCCGAGATGATATTTCAAGAAGAATTCCCGATGCCAATGGAAGATTTTCTCTTTTGTCAAGACCTAGTGTTAGGTCTTCCAGAAGAAAAGATCGAAGAGCGGAACACTGATTGGAATGGAAATCATCGCTTGCAAATTTGGACCCTTTATTTTGATGGATCCAA
>JASDQU010010768.1:79858-89931 GCA_032191745.1 Picea mariana | reverse complement strand
AAATGGTCAGGGTGAGCCGTGAGAAGGTTCCATTCCATTCCACAGGATTGTCGGAATGCGTACAGAGCTCTAAGTAGTATGACTAACCCGACTCCTGGGGAGAACCTCCGGGAGACCTTCTGACTCGAATGTCTGTGTCTGATTCTGAGAAATCCCGTGCGTGTAACTCCAGCCTACGATAATCCTGTGTTGATTTTGGGGAAGATTCTTGCTTGTTCAGGAAAGCTGAGTGAGCCTATGCGAGCATTCCCTGTTCCGAAGATGTGACTGTGAAGCCATCCTGTGATTGCCGAGCCAGTTTTTGGAAAGCCTGTGTCTGTTTTCCCATGGGGTTGTTGTGACTACGCAGTACTGGACTGCGTGAGGCTTGTTTGCCTATGAGTGACTCCCTCCAGGTGAGAGAGTACACAGGGAAAGGAGAGAACTCATGGAAGGAACCCTGTAGCTGCCATAGAGCCTAGAGACTTCCTTTCCGGTCTATTCCTGTAACCCAAGGTAAGGGAGATTGGCAGCCGAAGGACTGTTCAGGTGATAGAGAAGGTGCATTCTCCTAGGGTGGAACAGGCATGTGGGGAATGAGGGTCTGTGGGCAGTGAGCGTGGGAGATTCCTGGGAGATCATTCCGTCCTTGTGGTTGTGTGTGACTGTTTTCCTTGTAACCTCAGCCTGAGCCTAGATTCCTTGCCTTGGGGTGGAGCTTAGTCCCAGCTCGGGGGTGATCCACTGCTGAGTTGATGACGAGTGTAGTCTAAGGCTGGGAGGTTCGTGGAAGGCCTGCATTTGGTTGGTGGATTCCACCATTGTTACAAGATAAGTGTCTAACTATGTTTTATCACATTTTATCATGTCTCTACTGTAAATGTTATCATGTTTTCCACTGTGTATACAAAATAATATGGAATACTATGGATTGTTTAATTATAGCACTAATGATATGTTTTACTCTGAGTTAAATGTGTTTATTTGTTAAATGCATTGGATATATGATATTTGTATGAGCTTTGTACAAATGGTGTGTACAAATGGGTATCAGAGCATGAGTAAGCCCAGAGTTCTGAAATGGGTGTGCTACATTTGGTAACCCCTACTTGTAGTATATGGATGCTACCTTCTACATGAGAGAAAATGAGTATTGTTTGGTCAAGGGTGGAAAGACATACCTCATTAAAGCACATAAAGAGAGAAAGATCATAACTCCTCTAGAAGTGAAATAAGGGAAGACAAGCAAGAAACAATCCACCTTTGTCAACAATTGAATGGTGGATATGCAAAGGAGAGGTGATTCAAATTGGATCTTCATAAATGTTTGTAAATGTTGTAAATAGGCATGTTTTTGTTTTATTTCATTTATTTTTTCTTTTATCACAATGGGAAGGTGAAATGAACAACTGTGATGTTTGACCTTCCAAAGGTAGAGCAATAAAAATAATGAGATCTATAGTGAAGAGGACAAGGAAGAGAGATGCAAGTATAAAGAGGGAATGATAGTAGTAGAAACCAAAGTTCAAATAGGGAAAGTTTCTTGTGGTTGAGTGGACAAATGAGTTAATGTTCATGTTCACTCTAAACGAAGGTGTCTATGATCCATGGCATCTGTAATTTTGTTCTTTACCATGAGTAACAATACACAAATTCAACGTATATCTCACCCATTTGCAATTTTCTTCTCAGCATAATAAAATAATCCCATTTAAAAGATGATATCTCATAGTTAACACATTCTATTATTGGGTATCTTTGTTATGAGTTACAAATATCTATTCATACTCTTTTGAAGTATATTTTGATCATGTAGCACCTGTCCACATAATCTATTCCTTGTTAAGTGTTTATTTTTCCTGTTTTCCTCAGAGATTTCTTGTTTGCGTGAGTTTTTTTCTTTGTGCTTGGGTGAGTTCAATACTATGATGGAATTTTACTTTCACCCACTGGCCATATGGAATCCATATAGAATGAAAATAATATGCACATGCCAATAATCAGTTGTTGTGACAATTTACAGATCTATAGGAATTCTTTTCATTATTGAGCATTTAAATTCATCCTTGCATTTTTTTGTTGTTGTAGGTGACCAAAATCTCCCAAGGAGGTTTTTATTTGTTGTGAGTTACAAAATCATCTTGCAAACATTTTTCTTTTGTTATTGAAGATTGAATATTCCCTTTAGCTATTTTCTTTCAATTGTTGGTTGACTCATTGGATATGGCTTTCATTTTTTTGAGTTGAATACTAGAGTAGTTGATAGGGTTTTCATTTGGTCGACCCAACCATAAAACCATTTGACCGATATTTCATTTGGTCAACTCGAACATTAGAGGATTCGACTGGGATTTCATTTGGTCATCCCAATCATCAAAGAATTCGATTGGGTTTCCATTTGGTCAACTGTAGTATCAAAGCATTCGGTTGATGATGCATTGGGTCGACTCGACTAGTGGGTGGTTGACAAGTTTATTATTTGGTTGACTCAACTGTTGACTGCTATATTACAAGACTTACAATCAGACAAAGAAGATGAAGACAAAATATTTAAGTTTGTTCCGCAAAAGCATCCATGTTGGTGAGATGGATGGGTCATCGGCCTATTGTTTACAGATCAATCATTATTGGATAGAATTCATCTATATGTAAGGAGTCTATTTCCATATTTTAGGAGGTTGTTAGATCTAGTTGGATATGGGATATTACCTCCAACTAGTTGACTCCTAGTTTGATGTGTGGTTGAGATATTTTGTCAACAAGTTAATAATGTGGTTAAGATAGTGCATCTATCTTAAGACAAAGATTGATGTATTTATATGTAACATTATTAAATTTTAATAAAGCACTTAACACAATTTTATAGTGTGGAAATAATGTTTACCCTCCATTTCCTCACATAGTATCAGAGCATAACTAGGTTAGCAAGAAGGCGTTAGATAATGTAATCCTATGGGTAGAAATATTGTAGGAGTATATTAGCATAGGATAATATATTGTTTTTTGATGTGTGTGTATTTTTTTATGTGAGATATAGTTTGTTTTGTAGTGATATGCGGTTTGTCCACCTTTTTATGAGATCCATGGAATGCTAATGCTGTTTTCATAAGTCATGTGTTGCATGCCACATACTCTAAGGGAAGTGTTTTCCATCAATGAGTGTGGAAACTATTTGAATCATACATTTAAGATAGAGTGCACAGTCACTTTTATGTTGTTGGTCGATTGTTGTGGAATTTTGTTGATCATTGAAGTGTGGCGAGAGATCTGAGCTGGATATCGGCACAAAAGGAAAAAACATACTCTACCATTCATCGTGATGCATATGTATGATATGAAACCAAATGGATCTTTTATGATAACCATTGAAGTGATCTAAGATTAGTAGTAGAAATGATATTGGAATAGAGATAAAATGATATTGGAATAGAGCTAATTGTGAAAGYTTTTTTTCAACGCACTAATGAAAATGCTGCCATTTTGGTCATCGATGCAACCAAAATGATTAAATAAGATTTTGTAGTTGTGGTTAATTCATTGGAAAAGTCGTGCAAATGGATTTTCTAATCTATTGAATGATCAAATATGGATATCTCTACAATATCATGATGCGATGAGTAATTCGTGAGGGTTGATGTAGTGGATTCCATTTTAAAACTTCTCTCATATTTGAAGGAGATCTGTGCTAAGTTTTCTTTGGTGACTCTTGACCTCCTTTGCATTATTTCCGAAGGGAAACATGTACTGAGAGAGAATGCATTGGTGATTCCTTTTCTTTACGATATGATATTGAAGGATGTTGTTCAAGATCATGATACTATGGTGGTTGTGAGAAATGGAATGAGAAATATTGTATCTTTTGAGAATAACATATTGGAAAAACCAATTATTGTATGGGGGGTGAACTTTTGTGAAGGGAAATGAATCATAAAAATAGTGCATAAACATTTATTATAGATTTGGTAAACACTTGGATGAGTCGGCCATGTTTTAGCTATATGTTTTTCAAGTGGACCATATTGGTTGTAGAATCTAGAGGTGGCTAAAATTTTTACATTCAAGGAGAGTTCATCAAGAAGTAGTTGCAAGGGTTGGTTCCCCGTGTATTTCAGTGGATGGTTATTCCTTTTTACTTATTTTGATATTTTAGTGATGTCTACATGAGAGAGGTACAAGACGAAATGCCAAGTTGGACCAGATATATAATTCTTTAATCAAGAGGTTCTTCATTTCATAATGGAATATTTGTTGCAGAGGACTATATAATGGTGAGGACCTCGCCTACAAAGATTAAGACATGTGGTCATGAAGGGGGAGTGTTGGAATTATTGACTCCTACTTGTTTTATGTGTAATTATATTTCTGATTGTTATTATTATTGGGTAGAATTCATTTCTACACAAGCAATATATTTCTATATTTTAAGAGGTTGTTAAATCTAGTTGGATATGAGAAATTATCTCCAACTAATTGGCTCCTAATTTGGGTGTCGTTGAGATATTATCTTAACAATATGATAGTTTGATTAAGATAATTCATCTATATTAAAACTAAACTTAATATATTTATACGAAACAATATTAGATGTTAATAGATCACTCAACACAATTTTGGTGCATGATAATAATGTCTACTCTACCAGTTCCTCAAGGATTCTAAAATGGCTAATAAAAATTTAAGAAATTGATATATATAGAGAGAGTTGGAAAGTGTTTATGATATATTTAATATTATTTATAAAACTTAGGTCCATTTAATATCTTGTAGGTTATTTGAATATAATAGAGATATTTATCAACATAATTTACTTACCATATCATGGCGAATGTGAAAGTTAAATTTATTGAAAATAAATGAACCCTAAACCAATATGTCAAACCAAGACATCTATCAAAGCACATATTTCATTGATATTCATTCATTCCATTGGTTCATGTCGTAAAAAAGTTTTGATGCATAGGATACTAGGAGGGGGGAATAATCAAACCTATCAACGCACATATTCCATTGATAATCATTCATTCCATTGGTTCATGTAGTAAAAACGTTTTGATGCATACAATACTCGGAGGGGGAAATAATCAAACCTATATCACTATGGTTCTTTGAATATAAGACTTTCATTTGGAGTTTGGTTTTCTGTTTGTTTAAGTAACATGGGAGAAGGTTGATTCTGTAGGACTTGGAAACATGATATTTTATTTCTCTTGGTGCATTTATAGGCATTGAGTTTCTACATGGTAGAGGTGGAGAAATTTCTTATGGAAACATTATGTCTTTCAACATTCTTCTCACCGAGGACTACAATGACAGTGTTTCAAATTTTGGGGAAACTCCATATGCCAACAAAATGTAAAATATAGAGCACCAAAGTATGATGCTCTCAAAATTTCATGTTTACATATTTTTTTATTGGTTTTGGAGGTTTTGACTCATAAAGAACCTTTTCATGATTCCACCAATTATGATGGAATTGATTTTACACACTATGTGCATTCCATTTTTCATGAGAAATGGACAATAGAACTTTTGACATATAATTTCTAAGACACTATAAATTTGAAGAGAAATGATTTAATTATTACAAGCTTTGATTTATTGTGTTGCAAAACATATAAATCAAATACTACACATGAATTAGCCAAAAATATTGAAGACTTAAGAAATTTTTTGGAGATGATGATGGCATTGATGATCTATCCAAATCTACTTAAATTATGGAGTTATAGATGAGGTCAATGATGCCTATTAATTAGAAGCAATGATCTCCAAAATGCCAAAGTTTGATTAGAACCATATCTTATTTGTGACATTAGTTGGATTTCTTCTTGTTTCATAATCACTCCTTTGAGTTTATTATTTCATATATATATAGGGTGCAAGATGTCATATTATGTTAGTGTTTTCCTTCTCCCATCCAAATATGTTTTACTCCATTTTCATCTTTACATAATGGAATGATATTGGAATTATTAACAATCTTTTTGCAGTGACAAAAGGACACTACCTATTTACCTATGTTTAGAATGAAATTATTGGATAGGTTTAGCAGAAGAATAAATTTGTATTGTATTGATTTTGTAATTAGTGCATCCATTTCTTCTAGGAATTGTTTTATATTTATGTATTTCTAACTTCCACTTCAAATATATGAAAATTAAGGAAAGGTATTATCACATCTTCTATTATTTATTTATTTTTTCTTTTTCACGCTTGTGGACTTTTTTCTCGCTATGGTTTTGGAATTTTATATTTCTTGATTATTGTTTCTTGAAAAAATTATAATCATGCTTTATCTCCTCAATATTCTTCTAATGAAAATTATGTTACAAATTATAAATATAATTAAAATTGAAAAAGAAAATACAAATTGACATCTAAGTTTGCGTTATGAATTTCAAGCATGAAGTACCAAACCTATAAGGTGTTGTGTAGACATCTACCCCCAACTGACATAAGTGGTCCATAAAGAAGTGAATTACATGATTACTGTAACTTATGAATTTTTGATTATAATGGTTTAAACCATTAAAAATTTCCTTGCGAAAATGATAATAAAATTAGTACAAATTAATACCAAACCACAAGGATTTTTGTCGATATCTACCTCACTCAACATAATTGGTTCGTCAAAAATGTTGTCTAATCCAATGGTAAAAATAAAAATTATGTTGAAAGGGACTATAACCTTTCAAAATAATCTCTTCTAATTACCCTTAGAATGGGGGGTAAGACCTTCAATTTGTAGCACACAAATTTTCTTCAATGGAGTTTATGAACTTCAAATGACCAAAAGTATGATTGTGGTGAAGGGCCTACTAATTTGAGAAACTCTAAAAAAATATTGGTCTTTATGAGTTGGTTAAAGGCCAAGTTTTAAAGACATTTTGAAAGATTTGGGGTGGCCAAGGACCAAAATCAAACATGGCTCTGATACCAAATAATGAACCATAGTTCATATGCACAGAAATATCCAACATAAGAAGGACAAGTAGTTAAAATCCATAAATGACAACTAATATATAATTCAATAATGATTGAATTAGATAGATATATTAATGATATAATGCCATGTGATAGTATACTTATATGCATTGACTAATAACCATGATGAACAATCATGTCATTTCGTTGGGCCATATACCTTAGTCTAGTTATTATTATTATTATTTAATGCTTATTATATACTTTATGTTCATTACAACAAGGTACACCAAAAAATATTAAGAAAGAGTATGAAAATCAAAATTCACAATATAAATAAATAAATGGGTTCTAAAAAAACTACACCGTAGATAGTGAAAAGGAGTCCATAAATAAATATAGCTTTATAGCCTCTAGGGGAGGTTGGAGTTAAAATCACTCATCATACAAATAAATAGTGAAGATATAAAAAAAAAGTTTCTACCAAAAATGTATTGTGACTACCCTCGACAAATAAGGACCTTGGTGGGTAACTATAGGTAGTGTCAAAACATCAAAACTACACGTAAATATATCATTCAATTTGTTGTTGACTTTCTAGTAGTTAAGTTTTGAATTTTAATATTTTGTCCCCCTAAAGTTTAACATACTAAAATCTAAATACTACCTTTTATATCATTTAACCTAAATAAAAAGAAATATTTCTCTAGTCTTATTGGATTTCAATGTGAATTCTTATTTTCCACTCGACCACGATCATATTGGGAATCTCAACTACCATTAAATGATTTTAATGGATGTCATTTCATCTTTAAATGTGTGCATTAAAGTTATATTATTTAAATATACTTTGGCTAACTTTCTTATCATTAGGCTGGTAATTTGGCTATTGAAATACATAATCGATGCTCTTATCCTCTCATATCATTTCAATTAATATTCTTAGACAATTGGCACTTGGCGCCTTAGTGTTGAGTTGTGACAACAGATATCCTTACAGTTACATTAAGAGGATCTTAAGCATTTAGATTTTTGTATGTCTATAAATGTTTGAGATCTTTCATTAAATATGGAAGTGCCTGAGGTGTTCCATAGGACTTGTAATTATTTTTGGCATGTTTGGGTGAGAAATAAAGCATATCACTTCCCCCATTTTTGTTTTTCTTTGTTTCTGTGTGGAGTGTGTTATTATTTTCTTTTTTGTTTGTTAATTTGGTTTGTAGGCTGGAAGTCCAACAAGTGGTATTATAGATGAGGTCTCCAATAAGTGGTATTATAGATAAGGTCTAATGAAGGTTTGTGAGAACCCAAGAAAAGGGATAGAGAAGAAGAATCTTCCAGCTGCACAAAGAGAATATGTTCCATGTGTAGAGAGGAAACCCTAGCAGAGGCTAGATTTGGTGGAGCAAACCAACTTTTGGAGAAAGAGATGGTGAATCAAGAACCGTTTAGGTCCTTGGATACTGATCATGTGATTTGCAAGGGTAATGCTTGTAGCAATCAGGAATAAAAAAATGCATGGAGGATAAGCCAAGTTGTTCATTTTTTATGGTTCATATTGATCATGATTTTGTTCAAGAACCATGTGATTTTCAAGGTTATGCCAAGCCGTGAGGAGGAGAGCCAGAGGTGAAGGAAATGCAAAGGGTGGTTGGTGTGGAGAAGAGAAAGGTTGGTGGGATTTGTGGAGAGACGAGTGGAGACAGATTGGTACAAAGGGTGTGAGAGGTAGCAACTTTTTCGAAAGGAGGTTGAAACTCTGTGATTTGTTGGAGGCCATGGTGATGAAAGAGGCTCTTGTGAAAGTGCAAGAAGTGGTGGTGGTGTTGGTGGGTTAGGGTTTTAGCTATGGGGGAGGCTAGGTTTCAACAAATCGATGGGGTCCACAATTATGCTCCCTTATGTTTCTGCGAGGGGTTGAACGCTTATACTTGAAACTAGTAAGAGAAATTGAAATTAGTGCATTAATGAGAGGTACACCTTAGTATGGTTGGCCCCTTTCACTGTTCTCCATTCAATATACCAAAAAAATCTTCTTTGGAGCCATTTTTTGGTATTGTAAAGGAGAAGTACAATGCCTACCATCGTTGGACACAGTAATGTGTGGTGTGTCAAATTGCAAGTCAATGACAACAATCCCGATTGGAATCTCTGTCTGTTGGCTTCAACTCGGCAAAGGACAAAACAAATATTTTTCCCATGGGAATGAGGAGGAGAAAATTAAAACATTGTTTTGATAGATGAAATGGATGGTGTGCTATTTCATCCGCCTATTTGTGTGCATCTTCCTAGTTGAAATAATTGTAATTTGTTTTTTTAAAGCAAGACGGAAACAATGACAACAATTAATGAACATGACTTGATAACGAACACAACTTAAACATTTAGGCAACAGAAAACAAGAAGCCAACATACTAGCACATCATGCAACCGGACGAAACACATGATAATCAATAGGAAAACAAATGGCTACCCGACCGACACAAGGAAGTTGAAGCCTACAAGATAAAGGACAACATCAACCATCCCGATGCAATGACTTGATGACCAAAAACTAGGAAATCTCTACAGCACGAAAAACCAAATGCATTAAGGTGTTACAAAACCAAGTACCAACATCAATTACAATGAAGAAACTCCCACATTGGAAAGCACAAGACTCAAGCCAGGTTATCATTCATGTCTATCAATCACGACATGCAATGATCCCCTCATTAGGAATCATACCATCACAAGGCAATAGGCATGACAGTAACCCTAGCGCAACACAACCTATGTAGACCAATAACCCAAAAAAATTCAACGCACTAGGAAACCGAATTGACTGTCAAACACATCATGACTAACCCAAGAACCCAATCAACAAGTCAACAAGACAAAAGGGAATATGATGACTATAACATTCATACAACAAAATAAATTCCTTGTGCAACAATTTCTATTGCAAACATACATCAATCTCTACACATTAAAATAATTATTATCAAACAATTAACTCATTGTAACTAATTATATTAAAAATACATGTTGCTCATGGTAACTACATCAATATTAAAAATACATATTGTTCATGGTAACAAATTGTAAAATGGTGTTAAATATCACTTGTAATTATCATTTCTACATCAATAACGTTGTTACATCAATATGATATTGTTGTCAACAAAATA
>JASDQU010010768.1:67844-79808 GCA_032191745.1 Picea mariana | reverse complement strand
TATTTTCCACTCGACCACGATCATATTGGGAATCTCAACTACCATTAAATGATTTTAATGGATGTCATTTCATCTTTAAATGTGTGCATTAAAGTTATATTATTTAAATATACTTTGGCTAACTTTCTTATCATTAGGCTGGTAATTTGGCTATTGAAATACATAATCGATGCTCCTATCATCTCATATCATTTCAGTTAATATTCTTAGACAATTGGCACTTGGCACCTTAGTGTTGAGTTGTGACAACAGATATCCTTACAGTTACATTAAGAGGATCTTAAGCATTTAGATTTTTGTATGTCTATAAATGTTTGAGATCTCTCATTAAATATGGAAGTGCCTAAGGTGTTCCGTAGGACTTGTAATTATTTTTGGCATGTTTGGGTGAGAAATAAAGCATATCACTTCTCCCATTTTTGTTTTTCTTTGTTTCTGTGTGGAGTGTGTTATTATCTTCTTTTTTGTTCGTTAATTTGGTTTGTAAGCTGGAAGTCCAACAAGTGGTATTATAGATGAGGTCTCCAATAAGTGGTATTATAGATAAGGTCTAATGAAGGTTTGTGAGAACCCAAGAAAAGGGATAGAGAAGAAGAATCTTCCAGCTGCACAAAGAGAATATGTTCCATGTGTAGAGAGGAAACCCTAGCGGAGGCTAGATTTGGTGGAGCAAACCAACTTTTGGTGAAAGAGATGGTGAATCAAGAATCGTTTAGGTCCTTGGATACTGATCATGTGATTTGCAAGGGTAATGCTTGTAGCAATCAGGAATAAAAAAATGCATGGAGGATAAGCCAAGTTGTTCATTTTTTATGGTTCATATTGTTCATGATTTTGTTCAAGAACCGTGTGATTTTCAAGGTTATTCCAAGCCGTGAGGAGGAGAGCCAGAGGTGAAGGAAATGCAAAGGGTGGTTGGTGTGGATAAGAGAAAGGTTGGTGGGATTTATGGAGAGACTAGTGGAGACAGACTGGTACAAAGGGCGTGAGAGGTAGTAACTTTTCCGAAAGGAGGTTGAAACTCTATGATTTGTTGGAGGCCATGGTGATGAATGAGGCTCTTGTGAAAGTGCAAGAAGTGGTGGTGGTTTAGGGTTTTAACTACGGGGGAGGATAGGTTTCAATAAATCGACGGGGTCCACAATTATGCTCCCTTATGTTTCTACGAGGGGTTGAACGCTTATACTTGAAACTAGTAAGAGAAATTGAAATTAGTTCATTAATGAGAGGTACACCTTAGTATGGTTGGCCCCTTTCACTGTGCCCCATTCAATATACCAAAAAAATCTTCTTTGGAGCCATTTTTTGGTATTGTAAAGGAGAAGTACAATGCCTACCATCGTTGGACACAGTAATGTGTGGTGTGTCAAATTGCAAGTCAATGACAACAATCCCGATTGGAATCTCTATCTGTTGGCTTCAGCTTGGTAAAGGACAAAACAAATATTTTTCCCATGGGAATGAGGAGGAGAAAATTAAAACATTGTTTTGATAGATGAAATGGATGGTGTGCTATTTCATCCTCCTATTTGTGTGCATCTTCCTAGTTGAAATAATTGTAATTTGTTTTTTTAAAGAAAGACGGAAACAATGACAACAATTAATCAACATGACTTGATAACGAACACAGCTTAAACATTCAGGAAACAGAAAACAAGAAGCCAACATACTAGCACATCATGCAACTGGACGAAACACGTGATAATCAATAGGCAAACAAATGGCTACCCGACCGACACAAGGAAGTCGAAGCTTACAATATAAAGGACAACATCAACCATCCCGATGCAATGACTTGATGACCAACAAATAGGAAATCTCTACACCATGAAAAACCAAATGCATTAAGGCGTTACAGAACCAAGTACCAACATCAATTACAATGAAGAAACACCCACATTGGGAAGCACAAGACTCCATCCAGGTTATCATTCATGTCTATCAATCACGACGTGCAATGATCCCCTCATCAAGAGTCATACCATCACAAGGCGATAGGCATGACAGTAACCCTAGCGCAACACAGCCTATGTAGACCAATAACCCAAAAAAATTCAACGCACTAGGAAACTGAATTGACTGTCAAACACATCATGACTAACCCAAGAACCCAATCAACAAGTCAACAAGACAAAAGGGAATATGATGACTATAACATTCATACAACACAATAAATTCCTTGTGCAACAATTTCTATTGCAAACATACATCAATCTCTACACATTAAAATAATTATTATCAAACAAATAGCTCATTGTAACTAATTATATTAAAAATACATGTTGCTCATGGTAACTACATCAATATTAAAAATACATATTGTTCATGGTAACAAATTGTAAAATGGTGTTAAATATCACTTGTAATTATCATTTCTACATCAATAACGTTGTTACATCAATATGATATTGTTGTCAACAAAATATGCTATCAATCAAATAATAATGGCTATCAACAATATGTTATCAATCAACAAATTATGTTGTGAGACAATATGATATTGTTGTCAACAATTATTRCTATCTATTAATAATGAATSTCAACAAGATATGCTATCAATCAACAAAATATGTTGTCAATCAATATGATATTGCAGTCAACAAAATTTTGCTAACTATTAATAAAGGATGTCAACAAAAAATTCTATCAATCAATGATCATTTATGGAAATCATTTTGTAGACATCATTGCGTAATCAAGGTGAATGTACCCTGACTATGTAAAAGATTGATATCATTATGAATTGTGGGAAAACATTGTGTATTCAAGGTGAAAGTTACCCTGACTGTGTAAATAATGATATCATCGTGAAATATGAGAAATCATTATGTATGCAAGGTGAAATTTACCCTTTGACTATGTAAATACTTATATCATTGCGAAATAGGGGAAATCAATGTGTTTTTACCCTGACTGTGTAAAGACTGATATCATTGTGAATTAAGGGAAATCGTTTTGTATTCAAGGCATTTTTACCCTGACTGTGTAATATGTTTAAAAGTGAATTAAAACTCAAAAACGGATCTCTACCCAGTCAAGTCGTGGGTGGATACAGTAAGGGAGAAATTAAAGATCTACCAAAAAAACTGGAACTCTGCCCAACCAATTTGTGGATGAATGTAGTAATAGGCGAATTTAAATATCTATCCAAAAACAGATCTCTTCCCAACAAATTCATGGTGTGAATACACAGATGTACACATTCAGTGTCTGCATATAAATAGTTTTCTAGATTTGTGGTGGTTAGAGAAATCTAATTTCATTGTTAGACATTGTTTAAAGCATAAAAATTGTTGTGTTTTATTAAAAGCACATACATATATATAAATTCATAGACACAAATAAATGAACGTAGGCTAATGATATATTCAAAACTTTCTCTCTAACATTATGATATATATTCAAACGTTGTCCATGATATATGTATTCAAACACTATCTATGAAACATATTCAAGTGTTGTCTATTCATATTGCTGGGTAAAACGAGTTGGGAAAAAATGAAATGGAATGGGGACACCAATAAAGGATGGTTTCAACAGTAGAAACAATTTCAGATCTAGACACAAATGATGGTAATTTCAACAGTAAAACGAAATAAAAACTCGATGCATATAATGACTATTCAACAGTAAAATTGAATTCAAACTCTCATCAGTTAAAATAACTAGATGAACCACATGATATCATAACCTTTAAACTATAAAAATTCCAGCCAAGAAGAATATAGGTGATGAATCCAAGAAGAAAAACAAAAAGCAGTAGAAGATCACAGAAATAAACAAATCAATCGCAGGAGTAGAAGATAAGTCAATCGCAACAACGATTAAACATTCAAACACAGATCTTAACTTTCTGGGATTGGTCATTCAAATCATAAAGTTAATCATTCACAAGAAGGCACAAGATTAGATATCAATCATAAAGGAAAAATGCAAAGATAAGTAAGGCATCCATAGCTGGGTGAAATTTATCCTTCACTTATTATCCATGCAGAAGAAAGTAGGGCATTTGAATCTATAAGTCTTTAAACACTGGATTGATGACCATCGATTCGGCTCCTAGCCGACTACTCAAGCACAAACTAATAACTAAAAGATAAGGGATGGAAGATAAAAACACAATCTCTTCATAGTTTGGGTTTGCCATGGAAAATCAATTCAAATACAATGAGCATAAGTATGGGATGACTTTAAGTTCTTTGATTATAAAAAGATAAATAAAACATAATCTTAACACAGTAGAAGTACACTACTGAAGGTGCAGGAACAATATTAACTGCCATTTAAAATATACACATGTGTACCGTAGCCAATTGCAAAATCTTCCAGTCATTGTCTCATGCACCCTTCATCCAACTCCTACTTTCTGACCGATGTGACCTCACTCATGCCTCCAATTCAATGCTAGGGGTACTCTTCTTCCCCCTGAGCCCCCCGAGCCACAAAGGGGCCACATACACAATACCAGAGAACTCCTAGAACCCATTTCACCTCCCAAGGTCGAGCTACCACTCGTTAATCGAAATGGGTATGCCAACTACCATAATATAAGTTCAGCTAAGACAAAAATTCAGCAGCGCAACGTTACACACAAATATCAGATCCATACTCCTCCTCCTCCAGCCTTTTTACAGAGTTTTTTTGTAATTAGTTTCCCAATTTCTCATTAAATTCCTATTTTAGTTAATTAATTTCGAGAAACCTCCCCCGTACACATGTCACCCATCCCCTAGTTGCACCAAAAAAATAATTTTGTTACATAATTAATTATTCCTATTTCCCTCACGCACCTAAAAGCATTCCTATAAAAACGCTCCTTGGTGTCCCAATATTCCCTTAAAAATCTTAAATTACTTATGCCTTAATTCATTCCTAGTTGAGTTTATAAATAGCAAGTTCCCAAGGCAACATTCCTTACTAAGTTAGACATTCAATTTTTTCTTTACGTTTCCCCCTTTTCTTTAGATTTCCCCTTTTTCTTTAAATTTCCCATTTCTTTTAAGTTTCCCTCTTTTTCTTTTTTAACTAAAATCAATTTAGCAAGTTTATATAAAACAACCATTTACCCATTTTCTTCCTTAATTAAAAATTAATTTAGCAAGTGTAGATGAAACAACCATTTACGCTCTTTTTTTTTTTACTAAAATTAAATTAGCCAAAAATAGATAAAAACAACCATTTTTTTTTTAATTTTAATCCTCCATTATAATTTAGACCTTAATAAATAAAATTGAATTTCTTACCCCCTTTCTTGTTACATGTTCATTTATTATTAATATTATTATTATTATTATTATTTTACCACATGTTCTACTTAGACCTGGATTTTAATTTCACTAGGTTGGGCGACATTTTTACTAGGAAAAATTGTTTTTAAATATTACTTATCACATCATTAATTTTAAGTCCGTCTAGGTTTATTTACTTACCAGTTAAAATCGTCACCTGTCGTTCAGGATGCACTAGGTGGTCCAAGGGTGCCACTCACCTCTTTCTATTTTCCTTGATCGATGTGCCCTTCAGGACACACTACGTGATCCAAGGGTGACACTCACCTCTTGATTGACTTGGTAGACATCAAACCCTTGGAGTCCATACTCCGCTAGGTGATCTTGGGGGAGACTAAGGGCCTCCAAGGAATAAGTCCCCTGCCTTATTGCACTCCCCTTAGAATCACCGTGAGTGACTTTCATAGTCTGCCCTCACGACATCGTGGGGCTTCTCAAACTAGGTAATCGTTAACCTATAGTTCGAGCCATAGTGGGAGTGCCAGTAGGTTTTGGCAGGGATGCTGCCACACCTCTCCCTCAAAGTCTTTGGTTATCCTACGTGACCCCTCTACTCCACATGTGAGTCTGGTCAGCAAGCTATCATCAACCTACATCCATCAATGAATCATTTCAACAGTAATAATCAATCATCGTAACATATAATCATATGTACATAAGTCACATCAACATTATTCAACCCAATAGTCCACTCATCCTTGAGGTCCAAAGTCCTGCACACTCAAGAGAACCCAGTAAATAGCACATGTCTATGTAATACAACCAGATAACATATCATCAAATCCATAATATCTCATAATCATAATCAACGACCAATCATATAATAATATGGATCATTTGCAAGCAAGTTTCCTCAAAGAATAAGTTCGCTCAGTGCACGTAAGAGAAGGATGTTACATACACCCCCTCTTGGTATAAACTTCATCTTGAAGTTTCACAGTGTATAAGTGCCAAAATAAAGTGTATCATAGTATCATAAGTCTACCTATCAAACAAAAATAGAAACGGTTGACGCATATCATATGCGTCCTTCGAGGTCATCGAGTGTGAACTATAGTTGTCCCACTAGACATTGACCTGATCTATTATTCGACGTCATAGATGTCGAATGTGATGGTATAGGATGTGGATTGGATCCTCCATGAGAGCACCCTTGTTATATATCTGGAAGGAAATCATGTCAATAACATGTGTAGGATCACTAATATAATGTCTCAAAATAGATATTTGAAAAGGGTCGTTCATACGCCTCAAATAATCAAGCATAGTCAATAGTCCATGAGTCGCTTCTTTTCCACAATCTCGAAAGGTCTCATGAATCTAGGAGATATTTTATCACCCTTTCCAAACTTGATTGAACAGTTATGCGGTTTTTCCCGCAAGAATAGTCAATAACCAAATTTGTAACTACAGTCGTCATGATGCACATCGACATAACTCTTCTATTGATCCTGCACTTATTCGATCCTTTGTCTTTATGTTTTCATTTGATCTTCCATTTCTTGGACCATTTCTAGCCCCACCAGGAACCTATCCTCAAGCCGATCCCAACTCAAAGGCGTCTGACATGGTCGCTCATAAAGAAAATCGAAAGGCACCATCTTAATGATGCTTTGATAATTGTTGTTATAAGTGAATTTTACTAGTGGCAAGAATTCCTCCCGATGCTTTTGTTGGTCCATTATGTACATATGCAACATATTCTCCAATATTTGGTTTGTTCATTCGGTCTTCCTATCTGTCTCCGGGTGATACGTTGTACTAAAGTTAATTTGGGTTCCCAAGGCGTTTTGGAAACTAGTCCAAAATTGTCCAGTAAACACCGATCCTCAATTGGATATAATTCTTTTAGGCACACCATGTAGCCACAAAATATCACTGATAAAAATTTTAGCTATGTTAGGTGTCAAATACATCGTATGCATCAGAATAAAATGAGCACTTTTCGTTAGAGTGTCGGCCACCACAAAAATCGAGTCATGTCTCCTTGCTGTCAGTGGAAATACAATAATAAATCCATCGAAATGACCTCCCATTTTGATTATGGAATAGCGTTTGGATTTATTAATCCTGTTGGATGTCTATGTTCAACCTTCACCTACTGACATTCTAGACATCTTGCCACGTATTTGAATACGTCTACCGTTATTCCTTTCCAAAAGAATAAGGGTTTAAGGTCTGCCCTCATCTTCGTGACTCGTAGGTGAGCCATGTACACTACTCTGTGAGCCTTGTTTATGATCCATATTCTTAACTCATGGTTCGATGGTACATAAATTCGATTTTTAAATCTCAATAATCCATTGTCATCCAATGTAAATCCTTCAAATCTTGGTACCATCATGGTGTTTTCTCCATTAAAATCCTTGAACTCTTTGTACCAATCATCATCGCGCTGTAAAGTTAGAACATTTTTATGTAGATTCGTCTAAAGAGGCATCACCAAAAATATGCATGCTCTCCGACTCAATGTATATGCCACTCTATTCACTATTCCTTTTATGTAAGTAATCTCAAAATCATACTCGCTAAGAAATTCTGACCAACGTCGTTGTCGTGCATTGAAGTTGCTTTGCATAAAGATGTGTTCTAGTCCACATTGGTCCAATTTTAGTTCAAATTTCCATCCAATAAGGTAGTGTGTCCAAACTCTCAAGGCATAAAAAATGGCATGTCGCATCGCATGTCGCATAGTTCTCCTCATGCCTTCTCAACTTCCTCGAGATGTAAGAGATCACTTGACCATCTTGAATCAAGTCTCTTCCTAAGCCTCCCTTGGATGCGTTAGTTCATACCAAGAAGTCTGCACCCATGTCAAGGACCTTTAGTATCGGTGTTGTTGTCAACAACTCCTTGAGCCTCTTAAATGATTCCGCGCATTTCTCAGTCCAAACAAACTTCTTGTTCTTCTTCTGTAATTCCGTAATCAAATTTTCTATCTTTGAAAAACCCTCGATGAACCGTCGATAGTATCCTGCTAAACCCATGAAGCGACAGAGTTATGGGACATTTTTTGGTGCATGCCATTCCATAATAGCCTCAACCTTTGTTGAATCCAAAATTATACCTTCGTCGGAGATGACATGCCCTAAGTAGTGAATCATCGATTGGTAAAACAAGCATTGAGAGAATTTCCCATACAGTTTGTTCTCTCACAGACACTGTAGTACCAAGCGCAAATGCTAGTCATGCTCTTCCAATGTCCAAGATTAAATAAAAATATCATCAATGAATACTGGGACAAACTTGTCCAAGTATTCATGGAACACATCATTCATCAAACTCATAAATACCTGAGGGTTTTTTTTTAGTACAAAAGGTAAAACAATAAACTTGTAACGTTCAAACCTCATCTTAAAGGCGGTGTTACTGATGTCATCCTCCTTGATCCATAACTGGTGATACCCTGATTGCAAGTCGATCTTTTAAAACATCGTTGCACCCTTCAACTAATCAAACATTTCATCAATCCTTGGCAACAGATATTGATTGTTGATCATTGCCTTGTTCAATTGATGATAGTCAATGCAGAGTCTCCATGACCCATCCTTCTTCGTATGAAGATAACCGATGCACCCCACGGTGACACACTAGTATGTATAAGTCCCATGTCCAACAATTCCTTCACTTTCATTCGCAACTCCTTTAAATCCAAGGTCGACATATGATATGGAATTCTCTATAGGTTCAGTTCCAGGTTTTAGTTCGATGGTAAATTCCAATTCCCTCTCTGGTGACATCCAAGATAACTCCTTAACGTCTGCAAACTCTCTCACCACCAGAAGGTTTTCTAGACCTTTTGATACTCCCTTATCATTTAACTCAAGGATCGCATAAAGATTACATACCTTACACATGCTCTTTTGCATGAACTTTCGTATAACTCCATCTTTTTGACCTACAATCATGCGTCTATGTCCCTCATCATCAACCAAGATTAACCATTTCATATTACAATTAAGTATCACCTCATGTGATTCCAACCAGTCCATACCGATCACGACATCATAAGATCCTAAGATCATGACGTATATGTTGGCCCTGGTGATAAACTCTCCTAGGTTAAGGCTACAACCCATAACCGTCCATCCAAAATATTTTTTGGCTCCCAAAGTCATTTCTACCAAGCTAAAATCATCCTATTTGACTTCCTTTACCTTAATTCTTTTTAGCATTGCATCAGAAATGAAACTCTATATAGTACCTAGTTCAATCAAAATACTAATGTTTTGTTCAGCGACATTATGTGACGTCTCAAGAATAGTCGACTGGTGCTCTTTTTGGTGGTTGTTCACCACTGCATGAATCTGACGGGCTTTGCCGAAATATCCCACGATAGTGGGTCTAACTGATCCAGATGCTCTAGTCCTCTCCACTCGAAATTCATGCTGGTAATGTGGTTTCCCACATGTCGAACACCCTTTCTTTGGTCCAGTACTCCTGGTACCTGAAGTAGAAGTTGACTTCCCACTGGCTTGGAATCCTGGTTTGTTTTGCTGAACATGCCTAAACTTCTTCTACTGTGTTCGATGTTGTTGCTAGTGTTGTGGTCCTTAATAAGGATCCTGCTACTGAGGTCTTGGTCATTGAGGTGTAGTGAAAGTGGATCCTCTCTTGAAGCCACGATATCCTGGTGAATGCCTAGTTAGTGTCTCATACTGCTGCACACTAGATGACACATGCCCTGTTGGTCTCGTTGGATTCCTACTCTGAACCCCTCTGATAACCTCCTCCTTTGCTATGAGGGCCCTCTGGATGACATCATGAAAGGTATGAGGCATCAGAATCCTAACCTTTGAAGGAATGTTGACATTAAGGCCAAACAAGAACCTATTGACCTTAAGTTTCTTAGTATTTAGGTGCGAAGCATACCAAAGCAACTCCATAAAATGAGCCTCGTACTTAGGCACCATATGACCGCCCTATCGCAAGGTATTGAACTCGTTCAGATGACTCTTAATGAATTCCTCTGATAGATACCTCTCTTTAAACTGTTCCTCGAACACATCCCATGACACATCTTCGATGACCATGTTCAATTGCGACAGGAGCATCTTCCACCATAGAATAGTGCTCCCCTTTAGTTGAAATACTTCCATGCAGACCTCCATGTTGGAGGTATAGTTGGGAATTACAAATCACATCTCCATATTCTTTAACCATTCCTCGGTGGCTATGCCATCCAGGGCACCAAATAACTGGAGAAATTTGACCTTCTCGAGTTCGCAATGAATACTACCAGTACTGACCAGAGTGTGTGGTGTACCCTCAGCGAGTGTCAATGCCCTGGCCTCATCTCTATCCAAACTAGTGATCTCTGCCTCAGACATCCACTGAAAGGACCTCATCAACCCAACCACATCACCCACTTTTATCTATTCTTGCACAAGAACTTGTTTGTCCCCCTGGGGGTTAGACCCCTCAGGCATGGATGCTACTGGGAGCATCGCGCCTGCTCCCCTACCACCCCGTCTTCTGCCTTTGCTGCGTTCTCTAAACATGATTACCTACAAGAATATAGATCATCTTAATTGGCAACATTATCATCAAATATCAAATCAATGAAAGTTGTAGTGATCCCAAGTCATGGGTCAAACCTATTGTGATACCATATGTAACGACCCCATTGTTACGACTACATTCGACGTAATGAAAAATATTTTTTTTTTCAAAAAGTAGGATGACAAAAATGACAACAATTAATCAACATGACTTGATGACGAACACAACTTACACATTCAGGAAATAGACAACAACAATCCAACATACTAGCACATAATGTAACCGGATGAAACATGTGATAATCAATAGGAAAAAATGGCTACACTCCCGACACAAGGAAATTGATGCCTAGAAGCTAAAGGAAAACATAAACCATCCCAACACAATGACTTGACAACCAATAACTAGAAAACATCTACGACACGAAAAACAAAATGCATTGAGGCGTTACCGAACCACGTACCAACATCAATTACAATGAACAAATGCCAACATCGGGAAGAAGAAGTCTCCGGCTAGGTTATCATTCACGTTTATCCATCAGGGCGCACAATTATACTCTCATCAGGAATCATTCCATCACAAGGTGATAGGCACAACAATAACCCTAGTGCAACACAACCTATCTAGACTGATAACCTAAGAAAATCCAATGCGCTAGGAGACATAATTGACTTTCAAACACATGACGACTAACCCAAGCACCCAATCTACAAATCAACAATATGGAAGGGAATTTGACGACTATAAAATTGATACAACACATTAAATTCCTTGTGTAACAATTTCTATTGCAAACATACATCAATCTGTACACATTAAAATAATTATTATCAAACAATTAGCTCATTGTAACTAATTATATTAAAAACTCTCATTATTAAAAATTCAAACTCTCATTGGTTAAAAGACCTAGATGCACTATAGGATACCATAACCTTTAAACTATAAATATTCCAGCCAAGAGGAATGTAGGCAATGACTCCAGGAAGAAACATGAAAAGAAGTACAATATCACAACAATAAACAAATCAATCGCAGGACTAGATGATAAGCCAATCACAAAAAGGATTAAACATTCAAACACACAGCTTAACATTCTGGATTGGTCATTCAAATCACATATTTAATCATTCACAAAAAGGCACAATATTAGAGATCAATCATAAAGAAA
>JASDQU010010767.1:193029-210850 GCA_032191745.1 Picea mariana | reverse complement strand
GAAGGGGGGATAAGGAAGGGAAGGAGTTGGATGGGAGATTATTCTACGGAGGTTGGGGAATGAATTTTGGGGAGCTGTAGATTTGCAGAGGGAAGTGAAGTTATGGATTAGGATTGATACAGTGCACCGGAGTTGCTAGGGGTTTTGGGCATGGAGGGCCAGGATATCTGTTGATATCTTGGAGCTAGGGAGCTACCTAGTTGGCAGGGAGGAACGGTTTGGGCAGTGTTTTGCAGAAGCGGTCAAGGAGGCCAGCCGCGGACAAATGGAATATTAGCATGAGGTTCAGGTGTTTCAAATTTTGTAATTGTTTTTAATCAGTTATAAAAATCTTTATTATGTGTTGATTAATTTATAAATGCTTAGGTGCTCAATTAAACGAATTATTGAATTTTGTTTACGTAAATTCTACTCGGCCCCTACATTTTCCTTATTAAGGTAAGGTAAGTTAGTTCCTCATAAAGGTAAGGGTGAATGAAATAAATATAATGTTGCAATTGCAAATGACATAAATTAATTTAAAGCTACCATGTGTCTTTAAACTAATCAATAATACCGAACACGGTTTCCATTTTAAAAGGAAGCAAAGAGTATTGTTACATGTTGTTAACTTTAGATAGAGGTTGGGTTCACGTGTTGAATTCATATTATCATGGAAAAATGTGAATGAGGTACTTTTGGTTGTTGCACAATTCTAAATCTATCGAAGGCAGTCACCTTGCGCCTCATTAGATTGATCATTGGAGTGCTCGTGTTTATAGTTTTATTTTAGTGAACGATAGTCAATTCTGGATTTATGTCATTGACTTGTGCCATGATTTGAAGGTTTAGGATGGTTTAGTTGTACCTTAGCTACTACTGCGCTTGATGCATTGTGGTGGCACGATTACTTATAATGGGATCAATGTGCACGTTGATAAACAAGTGCGTATGAGAACCTGGTGTGAAGTCTCGTTATTCCTGTTGTGGGTGTTACTCATTGTAATAGACATTGGTACTTTGTTATGGAGTGCCTTAATTTGGATGGTTTCTCGCCGTATAGGTTTCTATTTTTTTTCATTGAAGACATTGTGTCAGGATCGATCGTTGTTATCGGTTTCCTGGTTGGCGTGCATTGTGTTCATCATCAGATGGTATGGTTTAATGGTTGTCGTCGTTGCCTTCCTTCCTAAAAACACACACAAAAAAAATTCCTTTCTTGTGTCCCTTGTATTCGTAACGACGGGGACTAGTACAGTGGGAGTTCATAGGTATCATTGGATGTTGAAAACAAATTTAGTTATATATGAAAATTGCAATGTCATTTAAATTATTAATTTAAAAGGAAAATGTCATAAAAAACATATAATTTATTGAATCTTAGGGTATGGTGGGTATAATTTATTGATATTCACATTGTCACATCACAGGTATTACATGTTTCAAAATTTAAAACTAAAATTTAATGTGTTAAAATCATTTAAATTTAATTTTCAAATGTAAAAATTTGAAATGTTTTATAGGTCAATGTGGAGAAGAGAGTTCCTGGGAGTGTACGTGAACAAAATGTGGAGAAAAGAGTGTGGGAGATTGGGATATAGGAGAATGCATCCATACCTGAGAAGGATGCGTCTATTCATGGTGATTCTTAAATGTATGTACATTGCACATTAGTGAGTTTTAATTTGTTTTTATGCTGGGCCTTTTATATATAAGTGTTCAAGATTATTTTTGTCGAATATGCTTTTTTATTTTACTTTTTTCAATTTTATGTTTGATCAACTTTTTAGTTTGTCCTTTCCTATCCATAGAAGAGTTATGCAACAAGAGTCTATATAAATTTTCAATGCTTTGATCAATTATTTTGTAATATATAGAACTCCTATATAATCTTATTGTCGTCTAATGGTACATTCAACCTTATTTATGTTTAGATCACGATGCAGACCTAATTTTGAACTTGAGCATTTGATTATTTGAGAACAAACTCTATCCCACATTAAAAAAGGGGAGGTTTCTAAATTTTCTTCGATTGCATTCCTTTCCTTCTTGTCTAAGAATGGAGTAATATGGAGATTTGTGTTTTATGCATACAACGAAATGAATTCATTCTTGGGGTATTGTCAAACTCTTAACTAATTGCTTACTAACCACAAAAACCAACATTTGTAGATTTAAAAATAAGTTATATATGTGCATGATCTCACTTATGTTTAAATCATGATGAAGATAATATTAAAGAGAATTTGATTATATATAATATGAATAAATCCCATGTAGAAAGATGAAGGATTTAAATGGTTTTTTAAGAATGACTTAATATATGTGCAGATTTGTGTTTTCTGCATGTACATGAAAGATTATATGAGAACATATATTCCACTGCAGAAAGAAGAGATACATATTTTCTAGAATAATGGTTGTTAATATGGAGATTTGTGAACTTTCATAGAGATAAGTAATTTCTTGGAAGAATTGCTTAATATGGAGATTTGTGAGTCATTTAATTTGAAAGGGAATTTGACGGCATTTGATTATATGAGAACCTATATTCCACTGAAGAGGAGATAAGTATTTTGTTGCTGAGTAAATAAGGTCACCTGGCATGAGAACTTCACTTGAAGGATCTGGAACTTTATCCATAAGGAGATAATTATTTTACTAGAAGAACAACTTAATATGGAGATTTGTGAACTTTTTGCATACACAACTGAATTTATTTTCAAGGTATTATCTAACTATGAACACTAAAATTGGTTACCAAGATCACAATTTTTGTCTTTAAAATGCCAAAAAAGTATAATAAAAAGAGAGCGATAATCTTAAATATGTGGAACTCCAACTAGGTATGTTATTATTTCGTATTCCTTATTTAATATTTAGTTAAATATATTTAAAATATTCGATAATAAATTATATATGCTAATATGTGTTATTGTTTTTCTTTTTATTGTTTTTTATTGTTAAAGATGTTTACATTATATTTCGTGGAAAAGATGTTTACATTATATTTCGTGGAAAATGTGCATGTTAGAGGATGGAAATTAACTCTTTTGGTATGTATGTCAATTTTAATTTAATCACAATTTTTTTATTTATCTAAAATGTTATGTGTACATTTTATTTTAAATTTGTAGATATATTTTATTTTAAATTTTTAAATTTTTAAATTTTAAATTCGACAAATGTTTTCTTTTTCAGGTATGAAGTGATCCATGTTAAAGCTATGGCTTATAGTCCAGAATTTTGGAGTTAAATGTTTTAATTGCCTCTTACTTTTTGTTATTATCCTAAAATGGTTGTGGAACCTATGTATTTGGCGGTGTAACTATGAAAATTTTCATTATATATATATATAGACACACACATGATATTTTTGGAACTCAAAATATCAATTTATTGTTTCATCTTTGATTTCTCTTATATTGTTTATGATGGTGAAAGGATAATTTATGTTTTATGATACCGTGCTGAAATTAAAAAAAAATCATTTCATTTCATTTATAAATATCATTGTATAAACATCATTGTATAGTCAAGTACAACTTATAATTTCAATTTTGTTTGATTTGAAAATATGGTTGAATAGTCAAACATATCATCAAATTATAGGTTTTGTTCTATTTGTAGATATTTTTATAATTTGAAGGGTTTATAGGGTTGAGGGGTTGTAGATATTTAAATATTTGATAGTCATGAGCATTCAAGATTTCCAATTTTTCATTCCATATCCTTAGTGTACTTTGAGATTCACATTTTGATTTTGATAGTGTTGGTAACTAAGAAATAATGTGTGTGTGCACAACATCTGTACTGCTTTTCCATAATATTTGGATGGAGGGCATATTAACTACCAACCATAGTACCGATTGGTAACATGATGGAATCCCCATAATGATGTTATGGGGGCCAAGATGCCCATTAAGATTAATGATAGGACAAATATTATGGCTATTTGATATAAGGTAGATTAGGTTCACTATGATATTTATTATTAAATAAGGCCCACCATGAACTTAACATTTAATGAATGTAATATGGCATAGTCATTGATGTAAAGGCCTAACCACACTAGTGATTAAGGTTAGGATTTATTAGGTATCTATAAAGAAGAATGGAATACACCTTATGTATCTTGAGAATTAAGTATCAATGTATTGGACTATTTCTCATTTGGAGGTTGTCTCCTCAACACTATATCCTTCCATAATATAATTATTTTATGTTGTTACTCTACTTTAATGGTTTTACTTCACCAGATTGGGTAAAATTATTTTATGTTGTTACTCTACTTTAATGATGTTGAGAAAACTTGTTCACCAAATTGGGTATGACCATCAAACTCATTGAATTGACCAATTGTTGAAGAAGATACAATTGTTGTTACATATCTCATCGAAAGGATAAGACATCCTACTCTACAGTGATCAATGTTGCACAAGGAAACACAAACTCTTCCCTTTTGGTTATGATGTGGTCTTTTTCTCCTGCCATATTGAATTTTGATTTAGACTTTGTTCTTTGAATACCACTTGCATGGTACCAAATTTGTGTAGTCACCTTCCAATCTCTTCTACAAAAATATAACTAGTGTAATAAACTACTCTGATACCAAATTGATTTGTTAGTTGGATGTATTATAATTGAGCTTGTCATTATTGAGAACCCCATTAGATTTAGGAACCAACTATTTGATGTCCATATTAAGGTTTTGTTGGATATTGGGAACCACCTAATGAATAGTGTGTTGAGGTTATGGCTAGGCATGTTACTGAGGGACGATGAGCTCTTAAAACATACTTATAATATCATGCGTGATTGTATCTTGTAACTCTTATTTTTGGGCTTGTTGTTGTTGTAAAGTAACAAGGATTTATATTAATAAGCATTGTTGCTCTTGTATTTGGTGGACAAAGACCTAGGTAAGGTTGAAGTCTTGGGAATCTACATTGTTGCTCTTGCATTTGTTTGACCAAGACCTAGGTAAGGTTAAAGTCTTGAGAGTCTCTTTGACTAGGAGCCATGGAACTTACGATGTGGAAAAGAGGGATTGAACAATAAGGAATAAAGATTTAAGGATTTGTGAGTTATATTAAAAAATTAGAATAAATTAAAAAATCAAATCTCTATCTTTGTTCAAACTTTCATCATTATAAATCCCTTATGGATGAACCCACACTATGTCATCTGTCCAATTTAAATTATTAAAGAGAGTAGTAAATAATAAAAAATGTTCTACATGTAATAAAAATATTAAGAAATGGGAAAATAAGGATTCATTCTAACTGAATAGTTAGGGTCAACCCAAATTACCATGAGAAACCTGATGATGTCATTATATGTATGCTATGTATTTCCAATGAGAACATTTGGCACCTCGCCCTTTAGCGAGGGATCCCTTTCTGTGTTTTTTCACCCAATGTGGCTCACAATCATATACATAAAATTGCTTGGAAAATTTTATACATGAAATGAAATGAGATTCCTTTGTTCGTGTCACCTCTTCCTCCTCACATTATACCCAATATCCCAACCCCTGAAGCCAACCTCACCAGCATTGATCTCTTTCAAAGTACCATCCACTCCCTTGCCAAGAATTCAACAAAACATCTCGGCGCGATGTGGTCTCTTTTACTATCATGATTGCAAGATATGAAAAACATGGTAGCATAGCAAATGCATGCGAGGTATTTGAAAATTTTTCTCAAAGAAAGATGTTTTCGTATTCGACAAAATGTCAGCGATCTCTTTTACTGGGATGATTACAAGATATGAAAAACATGGTAGCATATCAAATACACTCGAGATATTTGAAAAAAATTCTCAAAGAGTTGTTTTCTCATGGACTGCTATTATTTCTGGCTATGTCAAATGTGGAAGCATATAGGAAGCACGCCAAATGTTTGAAAAAATGTCTCACAAACATGTGCTCTCGCTGAATGCAATGATTTTTTGCTTGCACCCAACATGATCACGCTAAGGATGCTCTTATTCTCTTTAATTGGATGCAACAATCAAACATGACATTATGTTAATTTTGGTATCTCCCATTGGGATCTTTTATATATTATGTTGTTAATACATACACTTTTTTCAAAGTCTACCTGTAGTGGGAAGAAGCTTCACTTTCATTTAAAAGAGCAGTCTTAACTATCACAGGAAGTAGTTTGTTTTCTAGTGTACTTTACCTGCCCAAGGACAATCTGATCGATTTATAATACAGATTTTTGGCACTCGAATCTCTGCCCATATTTGTGATTATTGTTTTCTTCTTTTCTTCACCAGATATCTTGTTATTACTTTTGGAATATAAGGTTCTCTAGTTTGTTCCAATTTTTTTTATATTGTCTAGATCTTGTCTCTCATGGTATATGCTCTATTGGTGCTCAAGAGTAAGGTGGAGTAATAGATCCCCTAGCTGCATTGTTATATATTGGTAAAACAATTTTCATATTTTTTTCATAAACACTTGCACATTCAACATCAATGTCTAAAGGTGATCAAAACAACTCTGTATCCACTTTGTTCCATGCCTTTAGAGATTCTTACTACTATGTTTCATGCCATTGGAATTTTTACTATGATCAGTCTGTTGTTTACTTTTGACAACTTATGCATGCAATGTGCATATATTGCTCACTAAAATACTTTCATCCTAGTAAGATTTATGGGAGGGAATATCTTTTACTTGGATTTCTCTTCCAACTTGGAAATATATTTTGCATTCAAAGAATGCTCCTTAGAAGATAGAATCGTGTCTGTTTTTAATGTTTTAGCAACATTTAATGCTTAAAGGTCATATTCTAAGGTCGTATGCTCATTTATGCTATCTACTTATGTTTTGTGACTACATATATGGGTGTTATATTGCAAGTCATTGAAAGTAGATACTATTTATTCTCAGTTAATGTCTACCATGTTGACCTGTACATTGTAATAAATGGGCTTGATGAAGTGAGATGTCTATCTAGGGTTATTTTTATCGGCTAAAATGTAAGATGGAATAAATTTACAGTTTGAGTCTTGATAGAAAACTAACTATAACAACTTCCACTAGCATCTGTTAGCATTGCCATTACTTGGCTGCTAACTAAAATCTATGATCTAAAAAAAAGAAAAATAAACAGAAGATGAAACCTTAGGTCAGAAAATAATAAAATTATAAAAAAAAAATAATTAAAACCTGGCTAATGGATAAAGGCACTAAACATCTTCATCCTGAAGTCTGACTCCATGTTGATTTCATAGGAATTAAATTGAGATAATTTCAATGGAGCCCCATGCAACAAAATTTCTGGACTACAAACATTTTGACAAGGAGTGTTAATGTAAATGGATTCCTTACATTTTGTTTTCCAAATTCTGTGAAGAACAGAGCATTGACTTTATTTCCAGTAGCTTCACTTTGGAATTTAGTTGGAATGTATATGTTTAATAAGTGGGTACTTTACCCAATATCATGGGGAGGAAAATTTGTTATTAGTAAAGAAATGGAGCTCATGAGTTTGAGTTAGGCCCTATAATATGATTCACTCTCTCAAAAGGGGTTCATCTTGCCTCCGGATCCATATTACAAAAAGAATTTTAGGAACCCTATAGTCCTATAATTTTTGATATTCTATGGAATCCATCTAAAGGATATACTTTTTGGTCTTTGGATCCTTAGAGAAACCTCTATGATGCATCATCCACCTACAGGCATGTTGTTTACATATCGGATGTTTACTCAAGATTTGGAAGGTAGGGAAGATTTACTGTAATGTTTTGATGACTGTCATGAAGACAAGGACAGGGATAAAGATTATGAAATGCAAACAGAAGCTGTCCTTTTCATTGTGAGCAGGGCTTGTCATAAACACACCATTCTTGGTCTTGTGGAAGAACATTCATGTTGCAGATCCAATTTAGACGATCATAGATTTTCTAGTGATTCCATTAACAATATCAACGCCATATCAATAGAACAAATCCCTGTTGTCCCAGAAAATCATCAAATCTTGAATGTAGGTGGAAGTCTTTACAAGGCCATTGATGATGATGCTAGCCCAGGTTTGCATAATGGTTTTAATCTGAACATGGACAACTCTTCAATTTTGTATCGTGGTGATTCTCGTATGATATGATCTAGAGATGATTGTGTTAGATATAAGGAAACCTCTCAAGAATGTGGAATGCAAACCAATGATACAATTTTTAAGTCTAGAATTGCACCCAAAATTTGTACAGGGTAGCATTGTTGGCCACAGTACTGAAGATTTGACCAAAGAAGATTGCCCAGATTCAGTTATGCGCAGGGTTTTGGCCCCAGATCCTAACATTAACTCTCGTGTTGAATCTTGTGAGCAACCCAGCCCTAGAGAAAAAGCATTCTCTATCCAAGAACATGTTTATGTCTCAGATCTCGATAAAATTTCAAGTGAGAGTGATTGGAAACAAGGGTATTATGTTGTCTCGACAATCCTTGAGAATGATGAACATGACTGTACAAGTGCAGAAAACCTTGACAATGAAGGCTCTACTATGCAAGACTACTTACAAGGTAGGTCATATGATGTCATACTGGCTCTTTCAGAGGAATACGAAGAATGGATGTCCAAGATGCATTTGAATGATTCCTTTCAGCCTTTGCATTTTTGCAGGATTTCTTTCAGCCCGCCAGTGTCATTTTTGGGTATTTTCGGGTCATCTGTTGTCGACTAGGGCATTTCTCTTTTAGGTATTTTTACGATGATCATGAAGGCACAAGACAATATGGCTCATCCGTTCCTAGAATTCAAAAAAAGTGCATTTCTGAAATCCAATGGAAAGCATGTGGATACATTAGAAGTTCTTAATGAAGATTTGAGAATCGCTTTTGAAGGGTATTTCAGTTTATGAAGATTCCTTAAAGAATGGAATTCCTTTTGTGTTGTTTCTTTTGATGTCTTAAAAAGTGAGGAAATCCATGAGATTGGTGCCTAGCTTGCAGGTTGATGATATGAAAACTCTTTGATGATCAAAGAAGCTAATGTCTCAAGAGTACTCAACAATAGGTCTTGTGATCAAGTACAAATTGTAGGGAGACATATTTTGAAGACATTATTCATATAATGTTGTGAGTATTGTTACCCCAGACCTATAGTATCAATAGAACTTGTACACTTTTCATACATCTATTCATTATTAATTCCAACACACACAAAAGGCCTATGTGATGTGTTACAACAGCTTGAGGTTTCCCTCCAAGACTTCAGAAATGCTTTGAAAGGGGTCTTTGTTATTCCCAGCCTTTGTTTACAGTTCATAAACCACCAACAAGGGGATATATTTGATTTCCATATGTGTTCTAACCATGATATCTAGCATCACTCAATGGGAGCAACATAAAAACCAAAACTGATCTGATTTCCCCCCTGGTTGAAGATAGAAGAACCTATCACCATGACAAAAACCATAACCAAAGCCTTTCAGAATCCACTGAAATAATTGTTGTTAACAAGATTGGACTTGGACAATTTCTTAGAAAGAGTTTTGATCCCTTCCACTCTGTTGACAACAATACTTTTGGGCTAGAGCATTTTCATATCCAAAAAAGCATTCATAAACCCAAATCAAGGCCCAACTACCATTCATATGTTAACAGTGTTCTTACCATCACCACTAAGCAGAGTGATCCGAGATCATCTGTCTCGGGTTTTGATTACAACGAAGAAAAGGGTGCAGAGTATCCTATTACAAATTCAATTGATGAACTATCCGAGGAACAAGCACTAAATCTTCTCCTTTTTGAAGACAAAGGGTTTTATTATGTGGCTGGTAGACAATCCAAGGTGATTAATGCAATAAATTATTCATCATAGAACAACCTGAGTGAAAACCCTTCTTGGTTTATGCATGGCTCAATCTGTCTAGAGAGGGTTATTGTCAACTAGGAAAAAGATGTGGTTTATTACGAAATTATCGTGCCTAAGTTTTACACCCATCTTCTTTTCTGAATTGATAGGCTAGGACCCGATCTTCACCCAACTATCATATAGAACCACACATCACAGTAAGGGTCAAATTCATTAATGACACATCAATTTTTTGTAGTTGAACACTAAAAATTGATAATGAAAACAAGCCTATTATCATCGAATATGAGACAAGGATTTCCCACAATTGCTTTTATAAATCTTCTGATGAAGTTTTTGGCTAACCAAAGACATAGGGAGAAAATATATTCTCCCAATAAGATGATGAAATGCCATACCACATGGTTAAAAATGTTGAGACCGTCGATGGATCATGTGGTGATGGTATCCAATCCATGTAAGATAGAGATAGCGTGGGGGTTGTTTGCAATCACTGAAGCATGAGTCTCAAAAGAGGGGAATAGTTGGTTTCCTCAAAAGTTTAGGATATGCAGTGAGCGGGTTTGCACCCCATCTAATACATATTATAGGAAATTACATGAAGGGTGTTGCTGAGAGTTGTTGTCAGCTCGGGTGGAAAAGGCTTGAACATATTAAGATAAAGGTGATAAAAGGTTATTGTGGAGATCAAGAAGCAAAAACCATAGTTTAATCTAATGTCCAAACTACTATGCACCTCAATCTGAGAGTTGACATATATGTCAGAATTTTTGGGAGTCAATTGCACGTTGTATTGAGTATTTGGGACAACATTCTATAAGCACTTGGAATTGAAAATTTAGTTCTTTGTGTTCTCTACAATGTTCTTGGAGCACAAACAATTGATGAAACTACTCCCACCTGTTTGTTATCTTTAAAGGATGGAGCCAATTTCACGATAACCTAGAATTACATGAGGATAGACAGTGTTGGTGTCATTGATATATTTTTGAAATATGACCTGTATGCTATAGGAAGGATCACACAAATTGATAGAGACAACACTTGGTTTCTAGACGAAATAAAGAAATTTGACGGTTTGATACATATCAAGACCCTATGGGACAATCATGACACATGTCTGGTGATAGATCCTTGTTCATCTAATACAAACTTTACATCAAATTTGTAGTAACAAAGATATGGACTACATTTCAAATTCTCAGGTAGCAGACAAGCAGTGATGCTGAAACTGCTAAGAAGGCAAGGGGATATGGTATGGTGTCACCAAGATTGCAATAATGTTGTTGTATTCAATGTATGGATAACAATGAATACAACATTATTGAGCAAGTCTTGTGTCTTTTGAGCCCATCCTCGATCACATCAACTGGTAAGATAGATTGCAGATTTGATTTATTTTTTAAACACTTTTTCAAACAAAATCTGTTGCCATGGGATTCTTAGAATCTTGCTGAAATACCACATCAACTTAGAGTTCATTTTTCCATTTTAGGGGCTCATGCATGCACCTGAGATCCGAACTTCAATATCCATCCATTCACAAATCAAGGTAACACTCCGAATACTTTGCACTCTTTGAACTGGTTTGGAAAACATTTGCAATCAACTGTGTCATTGATTCAACTGATTATATGTCGAACTTGAAGAGTAGAGCATTTGGGTACAATGGAACAAGTGTTGCATATTACATAAAGAATTTGTATGTTAGCAACTTAGTTGAGATGCATTGCATGGCATTGTTTGTGTAGGTCAATTCATAAAATTTGTTTAATAAGATGATTTTATTAATCTCCTTCCTACAAATGACTACAATATTAAGTCAATGGGACTTAGAAGTACAATATAGTGCAAGTACAGGGTGGGAGTGCAAAAGAAACTCCAATCACTAATCTATGAAAAATTAAAATAGATAAAGACCTAAACTATAGTAACCAGAAATAATATAGATACAATACCCATGTCAAACATAATATGTTAATGAGAAAACAAAAACAAAAATGACCACCCCTCTCTAGTCAAACTAGGGGAAAGAGGGAGTATATCAAGACACATCAAAGCTAGAAGTAGAATGAGGGAAGGAATAAGAAGATGGTGCTCCAAGAGAATAATCATTTACAGAAAATGAGTCAATCTAGAGATAAACCTACATTGAAGGGACTGAGATGTGTGATCTTGGGAAAATGCCAACTATCTAGCAAAACTCTCAAGAGAGTGGACAGGCAAGTAGTTTAACTATGCTATGAGTGAGTCCTTATTGAGAACCTTATGGGAGAAGGTGTAAGAAATTTGGTGCTAATCCTAGGTGAGTTCCCTTGCACCATGCAAGGGAACTAATCCTAGGTGGTTTAAAGGGGCAACATTGATCCTTTTCCTTTTCCAATTATTGTTCATCTTTAATTTCAGTTATCAATCTTCCAACAACCTCCTTCAAAAAGATCTTGTTAACCCACTTATGTTATAATGTCTCATTACTATTGTTATAACTACATGCCTCTATTTCAGTATATGAAAAATCTTGCATTATTGTTTCCATATAGATCTTGACTCATGTTCACAATCACCCAGGAAATGCATTAGATTGAAATGCATGTGGTTGAGACTAAGATTAATATTTCCCTTAAATGAATAAGAGGTTATATTTATTAAATGAAAAAATATAGGGTAATTTTCCAAGACTAAGAGTCATCTAGAAAAAATGGAAGTCTACCCCATTATAGACCACCAACGAGTTATTTGAGTTAGACATGTTTTTTCAATGGATTATGTTGGGCTCTCTAAAGGTTTTCTTACAGATTAGAATGACACTATAAAACTTATTAATTCCTTTTATGTCATTTATGGTTTGAGTATGGAGTTTAAGGTTAAAGAGTTGGGGTTCTCATTGGTTCTTTTGAATCTTTATGGGACCTATGAGAATAAACTAGGCTACTAGAAATTCTTGTTTCAATCACAGATTTTTAATTCAAAATTCTATCATCTTGGGTGGTGATATCAATTTCATATTACATTTCTCAGATGTTTCGGGTGAGTCTTGTCGAGTGGACCCTTAAATGGAAATTTTCTTCCTTTACTAGTCGGAGATGACAAGTCTGGTTGATGTAGAGATGGTAGAGGTCAAGCCAACATGGACTAATAACCAAGGGGGATGGGGATGGTATTGCTCAGATATTAGACCATTTCCTTCTTCATGAAGATCTTTTGTTGCAGGTTCATTAGGTAAGGTCTTGAGTTTTAAGGTGTATGTTTTCTGATCATCTTCTCGATTATGTTGGAGTTGGGCCATCCAATGAAGAAACTTGGAGCCTCGTTCAAGTATAATCCCAGGTGGAGTGTAGAGGAGAACTTTTGTGATTTGATTAAGTCTTCTTGGACTAACTTTGATCAATCAAGTGGTTTTTCTCCCAGTGAGCATTTTATCAAATCCCTAAGGGTGGTCAAGAAAAAATTGTCAGCTTGGGCTTCTAAAAGGTTTCATAACTGAGATAAATTATTATTAGAGATAGAGGATGAGATGGTGTTACTGTCGAGTGGAAATGAAGGGCTTCTAAATAAGTAGATTCTATAGTGAATGGAAGGGGTTTCAAAGCATGTCTCTCAGTTGAGGGACATGTTCAACAGATGGACCATTATAGAAGAGGCAAGATCTATCATGTTGATGTTCAATATATTTTGTTCATGTGCAGCATAAACCTTTGTTATGGCCTACATCCTTTAGGTTATGAAATGTTCTTCTTGATCAAACCCCTCTTTAGGCTCAATTAGGAATTTGCTTAAGATAAATAAAAGGTAAATATCAACCCTCTGCATGTTATTTGTATCTTCTCATGATAACATTAAACTAGCTCACAATCTATAGCTTGTCATGTTGGAATGGGGGATATGTTGACCCTATTTCTATTCTAGAACAACAACAATCTCATGCAAGATAGGCCCCAAAAATGTGCATTATTTAACCTCAGATCTAGAGTTAAATGTGTCACAAAAATGATTTCCTTCATGCAGCCAATAGCTCTAAGGGAAAACATTCTAATAATGGACAAACTATACTATAGGGAAGTGCTTATGTACAACTTTATACTCATAAAATGATGGAATCTATCATTGAATACCAATGTGTTGAAATTATGCCTTGGGAATGAGCTTGTGTTCACCTTTTCCTTACAACATCACAACTTGCATAGTCCTCCTTTATGCATATTAGAGAACCACAGGGGATTCTTGAACTTGATATCCAAAAATCATGTGCTCCACTTATAATCATTTTGGGCACGGTTAAGAGCATAAACTATTCATACCTAGCACCTTTATCATCTAAAGATTCACCCAATTTCTATCAACATTGGTTATCTACAACTTTCATTACATATGCCATTACAGTTTAAACCAAAGACTGGCTTGTGGTAGAAGGTTTGGTTGATATTGTTCTTAAGTCATGGTATATATTGTTTGTAAAAATAACACTTTCATAACTAAGCAAACAAGATCAAAATTTTCATAATGAAATAACTATCCTCATCACAGATTGGCATTATTCCTGCAAGCATTGTATTTTGGTTTAATTTATTTAAAATAACATGCCTTGAATTTTTGGTAATAAATAAGACCCTGACTTGAGTAATGGATACGATGCACAAGTGCCTTGTAAGTTATCTCAATACTTTTGTTGATGCTCGATCCTATGATCTATATGATTGTTGTCTCTGTGATAATTCCTATAGGAAAAGGGGAGTTAATACAGTCCTGAAGTTATTTCCAGGACACATGGAAATCAATTTTTGCATAGAAACTAAGAATGACTTCCTGTTATGGAAAATTTTAAGGGCTAAATTTCGCCCATGGGCAAAATTAGGGGGTCTATAATATGGGGTTTGACTATATATAGCCCCTAATTTATTTTCAAAAAATTATATCTAAAACTCTTAGCCCATGGGTATTTGTGAGGGGAGAGCATGGAAATCCATTTTCACCTTCTAAAATTTGAATGATATCCTCTAAGCCTAACTCAACAAACCTTCAATGAAAATACCAATACCATACTATACCATACCATACCATACCATACCATACCATACCATACCAATATCAATACCATACTATACCCTACCAATACACAAGCCATCATGCATAGGAAACCTTTAACGTCTGAGTGAGATATAATGGAAATTTTGAGTTTTGCAATCACATGAGGGTAGGTTACAAGGTCGTAGGTCATAGTCTAAGGTATGTTAGTGGGTCCTAGGGGGTAGTGGGTTAGTGTATTGGGGTGAGCATATTATTCTATTAGTGGTTAGGTTCATGTTCATGGTTAGGGATTTAGAGAGTGAAGCTTCCTTGAAGGTGTGTTAAGTTAGAGGGGTGGATTAGGTTACTGTGTTGGGCTAGTGACTATCACAATGTGAAAGTAAGAAGAAATCTTATAGACAGCTTTACCACACGAGGAATAATTCCACATGCTGCATGACACCAAAAGAGAGTTCTAAAAGGCTAAGAGGATAAACATGGTAATGATAGATCCCTTCATTTATCCCAAGGGCATCTTATTCAACAATATTAATGTAAAAGAATCATTATTAAGATTAGTAAGTAACAACAAAGAATATGAGACATTATGGTTTAGGTGCATGGGTTGGTTGTGTTGATTAATATTAATTTAGAGGATCAAGAGATCACAGGGTAGGTCACTCTGTAGTCTTCCTCAGAGGGTAGGATATTTCCACTTCATTGTCAATAGATCCTAGCTTCAACTAGTTGCTGATTTCTTCCAAATTCAGTGGAGCCAAAACATCATCTATAATAGTTATGACAATTTCCTCAAACAATTTTGGTACATTTGCACTAGCATATAAACAAAGATTTTTCCTGTTGCAGTTTCTTGCACTCGTGTAAAAATATCCTTACAAACATCAAATAGACCCCTTTCAACCAGCACAACAACTTCACCATTTGCGACATATATTGTTCCATTACCCTTAGACAAGTTCCCAAACATGTTCTCCAACTTCAAATAGGTTTCCATAATTTTCATTAGCAAAGGACCATATTTTGCATCTATGTTAGAATCAACCTCAATCTTCGGTCCAAACTTCTCCCTTAACTTGGATTTCCAAAATCCCTTAGGCAAATTACACTCTGGTAAATACACTTTCAAAGTATGTCCCAATTGTGTCCATTCTAAGTATTCACAGATAAGTGCAGTCAAAAGTTTGCTTGATGGAGAGGCATGAAGTTCTGAGGTGACAACTGAGGAAGCTCATTGGGTTGTGTATTCATTCATCCCAAAGTCTCTAAATCTTTCAAAGATTCATGCTTCGACAAAGACAAAGGCAAATGAACTTGTTGATGTGTTCCCCATTGTGGAGACATAGCTATACAACAAATTTCCTTCACCTGTGGATTGTATGGAGGGATTATACCATAAATATACCCTGAAATATGAGTCCTAAGGTCGGCTATGCAAATGAATTTCTTTCAATATGTTCTCTGGCATGATGTACATATAATCAATCTCCTTGATATCTTCAAATTTAACATAGATATGACAGATTTGTGGCATATATTTCCCTCACATGCCAATCTATTTTAGAACCCAAAGAAACTTGCTCATATGGACTGGTCGTGGTAACAACCAACTCATCACCATGCACATTTGTATTCCTCGTGTTAACTATAGTGAGCTAGCTTGCTTCCTTTGCCTACGTTTCAATTCAGTAATGTGTTGCCTTTGTTGAGAAGGGAGAGTTATCTCAGCTCCAAGTATAATATCACGGATTTCTGATTGGGTCAATGTTGATGTATTGAAATTATTCTTCTCGGCATGGTCAGAGAAAGTGCCACTTCATGTAGGGATTGCCCATTTGCAAGATAAATACTATTGCAAGGATTCTGCCTTGAGACTCATCTAGCATGTGCTTCAAACTAAAGAACAACTAACCTCATTACCGTAGCTACTATAGCATAAACTAGATCCCAGTTTATATCCATCTAGTATTCATTGTCCTTTAGGATTTTACATAGAAGGAAAGCTTAGCTCCACTAGGAAAGTTATATAGCTTAAAAAAATTTTCATGCAAATTCATATCTCTTTTTTGCACCCTAGCTTGGACACTGGGCCTTCCCAGCATTTTAGAAGGTAACACTTGCAAGTGCTTTACTATCTAGAGCTTCCTCATCAACAATTTGTTCCATATTCTATAGCAGTGTCTTCACTCCTCTTCACCTGGGACTACAATTGTTGCACTTAATATTCAAGGATCAACAGTGGTGACAATAGTGAAGGAGTTCTCTGGGATACCCTTGTGCAAATCAATGGGTAACAGTCTCCACAGGTTGAGTATTGTCCATTTTTTTTGTTTCTTTTTATACATGTTATACAAGATAGTAGCCATGGAGCTTTAGTGCCTACGTTGGAGATTTTTTTTCCATAACCAGGATCAACCCTTGTCCTAAAGGCGATCTCCTATACATGGTTATCAATGCTTACCCAAGGCATTGAAATTAAAAGCCTATCTTTGATATATTGGTTCCAGTAAGCATATGAATCATTTGCCCAGTCTTGAAAATTTTGTAAGATGTAAAGAGTTTGCCCAAGGGTAAGATGTTTATGCTCTTATTAGTGTCATATAGATACTAGCAAGAGAAGGTTTATAGGTTAAGGAAACCTCTTGCAAGAGATCTCCCTACAACTAGTAAACATTCAAATCACCAATCAGTACACCTTGATTGTTATTCTCTTAGCCATAATGATGGCATTTAAGTAGATTTATCATTGAAACTTTTGGTGTATATATAGGTTCAAAATTATTAATGAAGATTTTGATAAAGGGAAAAGATGCCACATGAATCTTAGAAGGTGCCCTTAATATGTTTTCCTTAGCTTCCAAGCCTGCCCAACCTTATTGTGGGTATTCAATATTATGGGTCCTAATCCATAGAGTTTTGTGTATTCATGGAGGGTGTTTAAAGGCAGGGTAGTATTATATATATATATATATATATATATATATATA
>JASDQU010010767.1:163841-192981 GCA_032191745.1 Picea mariana | reverse complement strand
TTTAGAAAAAATGCCAACGTATTCATAGAATTGGAAGATAATATATTTTTTAAAGGTTGTTATGTGTTTGCAAGAAATTTTTTACATTCTCACAGTCTTAACAATTTTTATAAATGCCTTTTTCCTTTGTTGCAGAAGTGATACCAATAAACTTATTGCCACCCAACTGTGAGGAGACATGTGCATGCTAGAATCCTCAGCTCCTATGTTCAACATTTATCTTTAAAAGTATTCTTGATTTTGGATTATTTTAAGTTAAAAAATTATTCTATCAAGTTCTAAAACTACTTTACTACTTGCAGTTACCTTAGATAGAGATGGTGGTCCTTTGCAAAAAAGGGAGATACTTTATCTTCTTGTAGTAGGCCACTACATGGATGATGATTATCCAAGGAGTAGATAGTGTATAGACCAAGCATTACAGGTTTGTGTATTGTTTTGGATCAAGTTTTATGTAATATTTCTAATATATTTAGTCACATTTAAGCTAGAAACCATATATAATAGATAGGATATATTTGGGGTTCCAGCACATAAGAATATATGTGCACTTCGTGAGCAGAAGAGGCCCTAGTTAAACCTTCCTTTATAATGTCCATTCAATTGTTTCTTCATACTCATTTGGAGCAATTGCCAGAACAACCCTATTTCAAGCACTAGGTTAGGAAGTAATCATAAAGAATTATTGCCATCTTTTTGATAGTTTTGATATATTTTACAATAATCACGAGATGCAAGTTATATGATCTAGTTTTGGTAACTTTAATTTCCTTTTAGCAGCCTATCGATCAATTAGGGTGAGTGAATTTATGAATAGGGGATGATGAGCCACCAAAAAGTTCATACATTAAATTCAACATTTGTTTTGTCTACCTTTGTGTGCCTTGATGACCATTTTCAGCACGGAAAATAATATTTTCAAAGGCAACAACATATTTGGATGGAGAATCCACAATTTTATGTGAGATACACGTTTGGATGGCGAATCACATCAGGTTTATGTCATAAATCTGTTGTTTTATGGATGTTATGATAGACCAAATTCTTGTGGCCTTCCAGCGTGCCCTTATATGCATTTGAGATGTGTTTTCCAACAATAGTTTGCTAAATAAAGGATACAACATGTTGTTTTAAAATGTTGAGTACACAGTAATAGGATTTTGTAATAGATTATCTTGAGTAGAGATCAAATAGAAACATTTTAAGTCCATATATTAGAGGCACACATGCAAATCAACACCTTGGGAATCTTGATTAACACATCAACAAATTCAGGTTTCATTGGCATCAACATGGATATAAATTCTCTCATCCCAGATATGGTATTGGTCTCCTCAAAATGCATTTCAAGTTCTGTCCCTGAAGAAGATGACAAAGCATCAGACTCTCTCTCTATAGCTAGAAAAAATTTGGATGATTGATATGAGAGAGTATAGGTGAAGTATCCAATAATGCAACACATAAATCATGCCCAAGATCATCTCCTAGATTTGAGGGACACCACCATGAATAATCCATTTCAGAAATATCCATTTGTTAATATGGGACAAACCTATCGAGAATAGACACAGGTGAATCAATTTTTTGTTTATATCCATAGATCGGACCCCAGTAATGTGTTGTTCATCAGGAGTATTGTATTTGATTGTTGCGATGTATGGTCATGACATGAGAAGCATGAACATCCAACAAAGTGGCATTTCCTTCAGTATTTCACTAAGGCTANAATATCCCTGTACAAAAAAAAAACAATAGCTAGAATACTTTTGAGGGGTGATTTTAGCATGATTGAATCTATTGTTGGAAAGTTTGAATGAAATTTTGATCTCCACTCTGGGGTACTACACAAATTGTATGTCGAATTTGAAGATATTTTCATATTCAGGCAAGAGTGTTATGTTGATAGAGCCTTTTTAGAGGACTTGCAAGTCTTGTTTTAGTGTAAGTGTTCCATTTTTGAAGCTCCAGATATTAAGGTTTGTAAGGCAACAACACACATGCTTGCAATAGAGGTCTGTCTGTTGCTATCAATAAGAAGTGGATGTAACATTCCCAGATCTTCAATGATCAAATGGAGAGTGCACTTGGACATAATGTTACTAGTGTTGGGCTCGAAATAAACTTGATTTGTGTTTGTTGAGGTGTTAGTCGCATGATTTTGTTTGGAATTTGTTGAGGTCGAATGAGGATAGTACCTTTAACATGAAAAAGTCGGTGTGGCATCAAATGTTTGAAGAGAAACAAACCAGCAATGGATTCAATCTTTACAAAGGAATTTCGTCATAAACATGAAGGTATTGTAGTTGTGCACTCAGGATACATGGTACACCATAAGACAAGAAAATCTAGTGACTCATATTGGTCGATCTAAATAATAAAGGGATGGCTAACCTATCTGAGCATACATTAGAGATGACTTGTCCGAACAAATACTAGGGTCGTCCTATGTCTAACAAAGCCTAGGTCTGACTCATCTCGATTTTGCAAGTGACAAGTATTTAGTATTTATACACCTATTTGGGGTGCCTTGTTGAGGTTTATTCTGTGGTTAGTTTAGAACAAAAGTGCATTAATTGGATGATTTTGGTTATATCCTATGTTTCTTGGTGGAGAAGACAATGACTGAGTTAGCCCCTATTGGTGCATGATTTTGATGACATTTCTTCTCATGTGCTATGTTGATTTGAGGACTGTTTGGGAGCCTCTTCATGCTTGATTGTCATATTTGTTCATATTTTGAAGTTGAGTGACAATTGGAGTTCTAATTTTTATATTGCACCAGCACGAGACCAAATCGATGTAAGTAAATCTTAGGCTTGTTCTGTGTAGACATCATTTTCATCCTTGTTCCAACATTCCATATGAGCCACAACCATCATTAAACGAGGTATTGATATGTGTATATTAGATATAAACATGAAATACCACAGGGTTATCGCAATTTTATGTCATCATGCTTTACTGGACTAAAGATTACTAATCTGCTTTCAAACATAGTTTACAACAACTAGTTGATTGTTCAGGGGAAAGGTTAGAGCGTGGTTGAAACTTCTTGAAATTTATCAAGGCATGGATCAAATGTATTAAGGAAGTGATTTGGCATATCGCCTTGACATGGTCAAAGGGTAAGTATTTTATGCCTTTTGCACAACAAATCCATAATTTGAGGTAACAGGTTAGCATTCTTTGAGGAGAAACCGTAGGGGTATTACTCTCTTTGCTCCGGGCACTGTTGTTGAAGGATATGAATGTAATCATAGTCGAACTTAATAAAGAGGGAAAGCCAACATGTGCTAGCTTTCCCCCACTGTGGAATGATGTTGTTTGAGATGCACTTGTGCTTGTGCAAGAGAGAAATCTAGCATGCACTAGCTTTCCCCCACAGTGGGATGATGTTGTCCGAGATGAGCTTGTGCTTGTGCAAGAGGGAAAGCTAGCACACACTAGCTTTCCCCCATGGTTGGATGATGTTGTTTGAGATGAGCTCGTGATTGTGAAAGAGGGAAATCTAGCACACGCTAGCTTTCCCCCATGGTGAGATGATGTTGTCCGAGATGACCTCGTGCTTGTGTAAGAGGGAAAGCTAGCACGAACCAACTTTCTCCCATGGTGGGATGATGTTTTTCAAGATGAGCTCCTAGTTGTGCAAGAGGGAAAGCTAGCACACACTCGCTTTCACCCACGTTGGTATGATGTTGTTTGAGATGAGCTTGTGCTTGTGCAAGAGCGAAAGCTAGTATGTCCATAGTGGGATGATGTTGTTCGAGATGAGCTCATGCTTGTGCAAGAGGGAAAGCTAGCATGCACTAGCTTTCCCCCACAATGGGATGATGTTGTCCAAGATGCACTCGTGCTTGTGCAAGCGGGAAAACTAGCATGCTTTCCCCCATGGTGCGATGATGTTGTCTTAGATGAGCTTGTGTTTGTGCAAGAGGGGAAAGCTAGCACATGCTAGCTTTTCCCATTATGGGATGATGTTATCTTGGATGAGCTTGTGTTTGTCCAAGAGGGAAATCTAGCATGCGTTTTTCCAAAAGGGAAATCTAGCACGCGCTAGCTTTCCCCAATGATGCGATGATGTTGTCTAAGATGAGATTGTGCTTGTGTAAGAGGTAAAGCTGATACGTGCTAGCTTTTCCCTATGGTGGGATGATGTTGTCAGAGATGAGCTAGTGCTTATGTAAGAGGGAAAGCTAACACGTGCTAGATTCCCGCCACAATGGAATGATGTTGTATGAGATTAGCTCGTGCTTGTGCAAGAGGTAGCTTTACGCCACGGTGGGATGATGTTGTCAAGATGAGCTCATGCTTGTGTAAGAGGGAAAGAGAGCACCCCAAGGGTGGGTTGATGTTGTCTAAGACGAGCTCATGCTTTTGCAAGAGGGACAACTAGCATGAACTAGCTTTCCCCCACGGTGGGATGTTGTCAGAGACGCACTCATGTTTGTGCAAGAGGGAAAGCTAGCATGCACTATCTTTCCCCCACAATGGGATGATGTTGTCCGAGATGAGCTTGTGCTTGTGTAAAAAGGAAAAATAGCACTCGCTATCTTTTCTCCATGATGGGATGATGTTGTCCAAGATGAGCTTGTGCTTGTGCAAGAAGGAAAGCTAGCGCACGCTCGCTTTCCCCCATGGTGGGATGATGTTGTCTCGAGATGAGCTCGTGCTTGTGTAAGAGGGAAAGCTAGCATGAGCCAACTTTCCCCCATGGTGGGATGATTTTGTTCAAGATGAGCTCGTGCTTGTGCGAGAGGGAAAGCTAGCACATGCTAGCTTTCACCCACTATGGTATGATGTTGCTCGAGATGAGCTTGTGCTTGTGACAGAGGGAAAGCTAGTATTCCCATGGTGGGATGATGTTGTCCGAGATGAGCTCGTGCTTGTGCAAGAGGGAAAGCTAGCATGCGCTAGCTTTCCCCCACAGTGGGATGATGTTTCCCGAGATGTAGTCATACATGTGCAAGAGGGAAAACTAGCACTTTTTCCCCCATGGTGCGATGATGTTGTATGAGATGAGCTTGTGCTTATGCAAGAGGAGAAAGCTAGCAAGCATTAGTGTTTCCCATTGTGGGATGATGTTTTCTTAGATGAGCTTTTGCTTGTCCAAGAGGCAAAGCTAGCATGCACTTGTCCAAGGGGGAAGCTTGAATGTGCTATCTTTCCCCAATGTGATGATGTTGTCTGAGATGATCTCGTTCTTGTGCAACAGGGAAAGCTAACACACGCTAGCTGTCCCCTATGGTGGGATGATGTTGTCAGAGAAGAGCTCATGCTTCTGCAGGAGGGAAAGCTAGAATGTGCTAGCTTTCCCCCATGATGGAATGATGTTATCCGAGATTAGCTAGTGCTTGTGCAAGAGCTAGCTTTACCCCAGGGTGGGATGATATTGTTTGAGATGAGCTCGTGCTTGTGTAAGAGGGAAAGAGAGCATGCACTAGCTTTCCCCCGGGGTGGGATGATGTTGTCTGAGATGAGCTCATGATTTCGCAAGAGGGACAACTATCATGAGCTAGCTTTCTCCCATGGTGGTATGTTGTCGGAGATGAGCTTGTGTTTGTGCAAGAGGGAAAGCTAGCATGCACTAGATTTCCCCCACGGTGGGTTGATGTTGTCTGAGATGAGCTCGTGCTTATGAAAAAAGGAAAACTAGCATACGATATTTTTTCCCCATGATGGGATGATGTTGTCTGAGATGAGATTGTGCTTGTGCAAGAGGGAAAGATAGCAGACACTCGCTTTCCTCCACAGTGGGATGATGTTGTCCGAGATGAGCTCGTGTTTGTGTAAGAGAGAAAGCTAGCATGCGCTATCTTTCACCCACAGTGGGATGATACTATTCAACATGAGTTCATTCTTCTGCAAGAGGGAAAGGTAGCACACGTTAGATTTCCCCCACGGTGGGTTGATGATGTCTAAGATGAGCTCCTGCTTGTGCAAGAGGGAAAGCCAACACACGCTAGCTTTCCTCCATGGTGGATGAGCTCGTGCTTGTGCAAGATGTAAAGCTAGAATGCATTTGCTTTCGCCCATGGTGGCATGATGTCCGAGATGAGCTCATGCTTGTGTAAGAGGGAAAGCTAGCACACACTAGCTTTCCCCATGGTAGGATGCTATTATCCAAGATGAGCTCGTGCTTGTGCTTGTGCAAGAGGGAAAGCTAGCATGCACTAGCTTTCTCCCACAATGGGATGATGTTGTTCGAGATGAGCTCATCCTTGTGCAAGAGGAAAAGCTAGCTTTCCCCAATAGTGGGATGATGTCGTCTGAGATGAGCTTGTGCAAGAGGGAAAGCTAACACGAGCTAGGTTTCCCACATAGTGGGATGATGTTGTTCAATGGGATGATGTTCAAGATGAAATTGTGCTTGTGCAAAAGAGAAAGCTAGCACGTGCTAGCTTTTCCCCATGGTGGGATGATGTTGTCTGAGATGAGCTCATGCTTGTGCAAGAGGGAAAGAACACGCATTGGCTTTCCCCCATTGTGGGATGATGTTTTCCAAGATGAGCTTGTGCTTGTGCAAGAGGGAAAGTTAGCACACACTAGATTTTCCCCATGGTGGGATGTTTTTGTCTGAGATGAGCTTGTGCTTGTGCAAGAGGGAAAGCTAGCATGCTCTATCTTTCCCCCATGGTGGAATGATGTTGTCCAAGATCATCTCTTGTGTATGCAAGGGGGAAAGCTAGCAAGCGTTAGCTTTCCCCCATGGTGGGATGACGTTGTCTAAGATGAGCTCGTGCTTTGGCAATAGGGAAATCTAGCACAAGCTGGCTTTAACCCATAGTGGGATGATGTTGTCTGAGATGAGCTCGTGCTTGTGCAAGAGGAAAAGCTAGCATGGGCTACCTTTCCCCAATGGTGGGATTTTTTTGTATGAGATGAGCTTGTGCTTGTGCAAGAGGAAAAGCTAGCATGCACTACCTTTCCCCCATCCACAGATGATGTTGTTTGATATGAGCTCATGCTTGTGTAGGATGGAAAGCTAGCACATACTAGCTTTCACCCACATTGGGATGATGTTGTTTGAGATGAGCTCGTGCTTGTGTAAGAGGGAAAGGTAGCATTCCCACGGTGAGATGATGTTGTCCGAGCAGGCCTCGTGCTTGTGGAAGAGGGAAAGCTAGTACGAGCTAGCTTTACCCCACGATGGGATGATGTTGTCGGAGATGAACTGGGATGATGTTGTCTGAGATGAACTCGTGCTGGTGCAAGAGGGAAAGCTAGTAAGCACTAGCTTTCCCCCATGGTGGGATGATGTTGTCCTAGATGAGCTTGTGCAATATGGAAAGCTAGCATGCGCTAGATTTTTCCTAGGGCGGGATGATGTCGTCTAAGATGAGCTCGAGCTTGTACAATATGGAAAGCTATCACACGCTACCTTTCCCCCACGATGGGATGATTTGTTTTGAGATGAGGTCATGCTTGTGTAAGAGGGAAATCTAGCACGAGAAATATAGCTTTCTCCCATGGTGGGATGATGTTGTCTGAGATGAGCTCATGCTTGTGCAAGAGGAAAATCTAGCATGTGCTAACTTTTCCCAACAATGCAACGATGTTGTCCGAGATGAGCTCATGCTTGTGCAAGAGGATAAACTAGCACACTTTTTCTTACCCCCACGATGGGACGATGTTGTCCCAGATGAGCTCGTGCTTTTGCAAGAGGTATGTGCTAGCTTTCCCCCATTGTAGGATGATGTAGTCTGAGACTTGCTCATGCTTTTGCAAGAGGGAAAGCTAGCACGCCAGCTTTCCCCCACAATGGGATGTGGTTGTCCGCAATGAGCTTGTGCTTGTGCAAAAGGGAAATCTAAGATGCGCTATATTTACTGTATGGTGGGATGATGTTTGAGATGAGCTCGTGCTTGTGCAAGAGGGAAAGCTAGCACATGCTATCTTTCGCCCATGGTGGGATGATGATGTCCGAGATGATCTTGTACTTTTTCAAGAGGGAAAGCCAGCATGTGTTACCTTTCCCCCACAATGGGATGATCTTGCTCGATATGAGGTCATGCTTGTGCAAGAGGGAAAGCTAGTAGCACTATCATTCCCCCACGATGGCATGATGTTGTCCGAGATGATCTCGTGCTTGTGCAAGAGGGAAAGGTAGAATGTGCTGGCTTTCCCCCATGGTGGGATGATGTTTTCCGAGAGGACATGCTACTTGTGAAAGAGGGATACGTAGCATGAGCTAGATTTCCCCCACAATGGGATGATGTTGTTCAGGATGAACTCGTGCTTATGTGAGAAGGAAATCCTAGGTTTTCCCTAGGGTGGGACAATGTTGTCCAAGATGAGCTCATGCTTGAGCAAAAGGTAAAGCTAGCATGGCCTAGCTTTTCTCCACAGTGGGATGATGTTGTCTGAGATGAGTGCATGCTTGTGCAAGAGGGAAATATAGCATGAGGTAGCTTTCCCTCACGATGGGGTGATATTTTCCGAAATGAGCTCATACTTATTCAAGAAGGAAACTTAGCACACACTAGCTTACCCCCATAGTGGGATGATGTTTTCCAAGATGAGATCATGCTTGTGTAAGAGGGAGAACTAGCACGTGCAAGCATTCCCCCACAGTGGGATTTTGTTCGAGATGAGATCGTCCTTGTGCAAGAGAGAAATATAACACTCTCTATTTTTTCCCCATGGTGTAATGATGTTTGAGATGAGCTTGTATTTGTATAAGAGGGAAAGCTAACATGCTCTAGTTTTGCCCCATGTTGAGATAATGTCTGAGATGAGCTTTTGCTTGTGCAAGATGGAAAGCTTGCACATGCTAGCTTTCTCCCATAGTGGGATGATGTTGTCTTATATGAGCTCGTGCTTGTGTAAGAGGGAAAGCTAGCATGTGCTAGATTTCCCCCACGATGGGATGTTGTTTTCCAAGATAAGCTCATGCTTGTGTAAGAGGGAAAGCTAGCACGAGCTAGCTTTCACCCACTATGGGATGATGTTGTCTGAGATGAACTCATGCTTGTGCAAGAGGGAAAGCTAGCATGGGATAGCTTTCCCCATGGTGGGATGATGTTGTCCGAGATGAGGTTCTGCTTGTTCAAGAGGGAAAGCTAGCATGCGCTAGCTTTCCCCCTTGGTTGGATGTTGTCCAAGATGAGGTCATGCTTGTGCAAGAGGGAAAGCTAGCATGAGCCAAATTTCCCCCAGGGTGGGATGATGTTTTTCAAGATGAGCTCGTGCTTGTGCAAGAGGGAAACCTAGCACATGCTAGATTTCACTCACGTTGGTATGATGTTTTTCAAGGTGAGCTCATGCTTGTGCAAGAGGGAAAGCTAGTATGCCCACAGTGGGATGATGTTGTTCGAGATGAGCTCGTTCTTGTGCAAGAGGGAAAGCTAGCACGTGCTATATTTCCCCCACAATGGGATGATGTTGCCCAAGATGCACTCATGCATGTGCAAGAGGGAAAACTAGCATGGTTTCTGCCATAGTGCGATGATGTTGTCTTAAATGATCTTTTTCTTGTGTAAGAGGGGAAAGATAGAACACGATAGATTTTCCCCTTGTGGGATAATGTTGTCTTAGATGAGCTTGTTCTTGTCCAAGAGGGAAATCTAGCATGTGCTTGTCCAAGAGGGAAAGCTAGCACACACTAGCTTTCCCCAATGATGCGATGATGTTGTCCGAGATGAGCTCGTGCTTGTGCAATAGGGAAAGCTAACACATGCTAGCTTTCCCCTATGGTGGGATGATGTTGTCAGAGATGAGCTTGTGCTTATGCAAGAGGGAAAGCTAACATAGACTAGCTTTCCTCCACAATGGAATGATCTTGTCCGAAATTGGCTTGTGCTTGTGCAAGAGGTAGCTTTACCCCATGGTGGGATGATGTTGTCGACATGAGCTCATGCTTGTGTAAGAGGGAAAGCTAACACCCCCAAGGTGGGATGATGTTGTCTAAGATGAGCTCATGAGTTTGCAAGAGGGACAACTAGCATGAGATAACTTTCCCCCACAATGGGATGTTGTCGGAGACGCGCTCGTGTTTGTGCAAAAGGGAAAGATAACACGCACTATCTTTTTTCCATGGTGAGATGATGTTGTCCGAGATGTGCTCATGCTTGTGCAAAAGGGAAAACTAGCACGCGCTAGATTTTTCCCATGACGGGATGATGTTGTCTGAGATGATCTCATGCTTGTGCAAGAGGGAAAGCTAGCACATGCTCACTTTTTGCCATGGTGGGATGATGTTGGCCAAGATGAGATCATTCTTGTGCAAGAGGGAAAGCTAGCATGAGCCAACTTTCCCCCATGGTGGGATGATGTTGTTCAAGATGAGCTCATGCTGATGCAAGAGGGAAATCTAGCACACACTAGCTTTCACCCACGTTGGTATGATGTTGTTCAAGATGAGCTCGTGCTTGTGCAAGAGGGAAAGCTAGTATGCCCATGGTGGGATGATGATGTCCGAGATGAGCTCGTGCTTGTGTAAGAGGGAAAGCTAGCACACTTTCCCCCAAGATGCAGTCGTGCTAGTGCAAGAGGGAAAATTAGCATGCTTTCTCCCATGGTGCAACGATGTTGTCTGAGATGAGATTGTGCTTGTGCAAGAGGGGAAAGTTAGCATGTGTTAGCTTTTCCCATTGTGGGATGATGTTGTCTTAGATGATCTTGTGCTTGTCCAACAGGGAAACCTAGCATGCACTTGTCCAAGAGGGAAAGCTAGCACACACAAGTTTTTCCCAATGATGCGATGATGTTGTCTGAGATGAGCTCGTTCTTATGAAAGAGGGAAAGCTAACATGCGTTAGATTTCCCCTATTGTGGGATGATGTTTTCAGAGATGAGGTCATGCTTGTGCCAGAGGGAAAGCTAGCATGCACTAGCTTTCCCCCATGATGGAATGATGTTGTTCGAGATTAGCTCATGCTTGTGCAAGAGGTAGCTTTACCCAACGGTGGGATGATGTAGTTTGAGATGAGCTCATGCTTGTGTAAGAGGGAAAGCTAGCATGCAATAGCTTTCCCCCAGAGTGGGATGATGTTTTCTGAGATGAGCTCATGATTTTGCAAGAAGGACAACTATCATGAGCTAGCTTTCCTGCATGGTGGTATGTAATTGGAGACAAGCTCGTGTTTATGTAAGAGGGAAAGCTAGCATGCACTATCTTTCCCCCTAAGTAGGATGATGTTGTCCGAGATGAGCTTCTGCTTGTGCAAAGGGGAAAACTAGGATGTGATAGCTTTTTCCCATGATGGGATGATGTTGTCCGAGATGAGCTCGTGCTTGTGCAAGAGGGAAAACTAGCAAACACTCACTTTCCTCCACGGTGGGATGATGGTGTCCGAGATGAGCTCGTGCTTGTGCAAGAGAGAAAGCTAGCATGCACTAGCTTTCACCCAGAGTGGGATGCTACTGTTCAACATGAGTTCATACTTGTGCAAGAGGGAATGGCAGCACATGCTAGATTTCCCCCATGGTGGGTTGATGATGTTCGATATGAGCTCCTTCTTATGCAAGAGGGAAAGTCAACAAACACTAGCTTTTCTCCATGATGGGATGATGTTGTATGGGATGAGCTCGTGATTTTGTAAGATCTAAAGCTAGCATGTGCTAGCTTTCGCCCACGGTGGGATGATGTTATTCGAGATGAGCTCATGGTTGTGTAAGAGGGAAATCTAGCATGCACTATCTTTCCCCCATGGTAGGATGATGCTATCCAAGATGAGCTTGTGCTTGTGCTTGTGCAAGAGAGAAAGCTAGCATGCAATAGATTTCCCCCACGATGGGATGATGTTTTCTGAGATGATCTCGTCCTTGTGCAAGAGGGAAAGCTAGCACATGCTAGCTTTCCCCAATGGTGGGATGATGTTGTCCGAGATGAGATTGTGCAAGAGGGAAAGTTAGCATAAGCTAGCTTTCCCACATAGTGGGATGATGTTGTCCAGTGGGTGGATGTCCAAGATGAAATCATGCTTGTGAAAGAGGGAAAGCTAACACACACTAGCTTTTCCCCAGAGTGGGATGATGTTGTCTAAGATGAGCTCATGCTTGTGCAAGAGGGAAAGAACACACACTAGATTTCCCCCATGGTGGGATGATGTTGTCCAAGATGAGCTTGTGCTTGTGCAAGTGGGAAAGTTAGCACACACTATATTTTCCCCATGGTGGGATGTTTTTGTCCGAGATGAACTCGTGCTTGTGCAAGAGGGAAATCTAGCACACTCTAGCTTCCCCTCACAATGGAATGATGTTGTCCAGGATGAGCTTGTGCGTGTGTAAGGGGGAAATCTAGCAAGTGTTAGCTTCCCACCATGGTGGGATGATGTTGTCCGAGATGAGCTAGTGCTTGGGAAATAGGGAAAGCTAGCAAAAGATAGCTTTACCTCACAGTGGGATGATGTTGTCTAAGATGAGCTCATGCTCGTGTAAGCAGAACATATAACACATGTTACCTTTCCCCAACAGTGGGATGATGTTATCTGAGATGAGCTTGTTTTTGTGCAAGAGGAAAATCTAGCATGCACTACCTTTCCCCCATCAGTATATGATGTTATGCGAGATGAGCTTGTGCTTGTGTAAGAGGGAAAGCTAGCACATGCTATCTTTCACCCACATTGGGATGATGTTGTCCGAGATGAGCTCGTTCTTGTGAAAGAGGGAAATATAGCATTCCCATGGTGGGATGATGTTGTCCGAGATGAGCTAATGCTTGTGTAAGAGGGAAAGCTAGCACACTTTCCCCCGAGATGCAGTAGTGCTAGTGCAAGAGGGAAAATTAGCATGCTTTACCCCATGGTGCGACGATGTTGTCTGAGATGAGATTGTGCTTGTCCAAGAGGGGAAAGTTAGCATGTGTTAGCTTTTCCCATTGTGGGATGATGTTGTCTGAGCTTGTGCTTGTCCAATAGGGAAAGCTAGCATGTGCTTGTCCAAGAGGGAAATCTAGCACATGCTAGCTTTCCCCAATGATGTGATGATGTTGTCTGAGATGAGCTCGTTATTGTGTAAGAGGGAAAGATAACACGCGTTAGCTTTCCCCTATGGTGGGATGATGTTGTCAGAGATGAGGTTGTACTTGTGCAAGGGGGAAAGCTAGCATGCACTAGCCTTCCCCCATGATGGAATGATTTTGTCCGAGATTAGCTCATGCTTTTGCAAGAGGTAGCTTTACCCAACAGTGGGATGATGTAGTTTGAGATGAGCTCATGCTTGTGTAAGAGGGAAAGCTAGCATGCAATAGCTTTCCCCTAGGGTGGGATGATGTTGTCTGAGATGAGCTCATGATTTTTCAAGAAGGAAAAATATCATGAGCTAGCTTTCCCCCATGGTGGGATGTTATTGGAGACAAGCTCATGTTTGTGCAAGAGGGAAATCTAGTGTGCACTAGCTTTCCCCCATGGTGGGATGATGTTGTCCGAGATGAGCTTGTGCTTGTCCAAAAGAGAAAACTAGGATGTGTTATCTTTTCCCCATGATGGGATGATGTTGTCCGAGATGAGCTCATGCTTGTGCAAGAGGTAAAGATAGCAAACGCTCACTGTCCTCCACGGTGGGATGATGGTGTCCGAGATGAGCTCATGCTTGTGCAAGAGAGAAAGCTAGCATGCACTAGCTTTCACCTGGAGTGGGATGATACTGTTCAACATGAGTTCGTGCTTGTGCAAGAGGGAAAGGCAGCACGTGCTAGATTTCCCCCATGGTGGGTTGATGATGTCTGATATGAGCTCCTTCTTGTGCAAGAGGGAAAGCCAATAAATGCTAGCTTTCCTCGAGGATGGGATGATGTTGTATGGGATGAGCTCGTGCTTTTTCAATATCTAAAGCTAGCATGTACTAGATTTCGCCCATGGTGGGATGATGTTGTTCAAGATGAGCTCATGGTTGTGTAAGAGGGAAAGCTAGCACGCACTATCTTTTCCCCATGGTAGGATGATGTTATCCAAGATGATCTCGTGCTTGTGCTTGTGCAAGAGAGAAAGTTAGAACGCAATAGATTTCCCCCACGATGGGATGATGTTTTATGAGATGAGCTTGTCCTTGTGCAAGAAGGAAAGCTAGGATGTGATAGCTTTCCCCAATGATGGGATGATGTTGTCCGACATGAGATTGTGCAAGACGGAAAGATAGCATGAGCTAGCTTTTCCACACAGTGGGATGATGTTGTCCAGTGGGAGGATGTCCAAGATCAAATCATGCTTGTGAAAGAGGGAAAGCTAGCACACACTAGATTTTTCGATATGGTGGGATAATGTTGTTAGAGATGAGGTCATGCTTGTGCAAGAGGGAAAGCTAGCATGCACTAGCCTTCCCCCATGATGGAATGATTTTCTCCGAGATTAGCTAATGCTTGTGCAAGAGGTAGCTTTACCCAATGGTGGGATGATGTAGTTTGAGATGAGCTCATGCTTGTGTAAGAGGGAAAGCTAGCATGCAATAGCTTTCCCCCAGGGTGGGATGATGTTGTCTGAGATGAGCTCATGATTTTGCAAGAAGGACAACTATCACGAGCTAGCTTTCCCCCATGGTGGGATGTTATTGGAGACAAGCTTGTGTTTGTGCAAGAGGGAAAGCTAGTGTGCACTAGCTTTCCCCTGTAGTGGTATGATGTTGTCCAAGATGAGGTTGTGGTTGTGCAAAAGGGAAAAGTAGGATGTGCTATCTTTTCCCCATGATGGGATGATGTTGTCCGAGATGATCTCGTGCTTGTGCAAGAGGGAAAGCTAGCAAATGCTCACTTTCCTCCACGGTGGGACGATGGTGTCTGAGATGAGGTCATGCTTGTGCAAGAGAGAAAGATAGCATGCACTGGCTTTCACCTGGAGTGGGATGATATTGTTCAACATGAGTTTGTGCTTGTGCAAGAGGGAAAGGCAACACGTGCTAGATTTCCCCCACGGTGGGTTGATGATGTCCGATATGAGCTCCTTCTTATGCAAGAGGGAAAGCCAATAAACGCTAGCTTTCCTCCACGATGGGATGATGTTGTATGGGATTAGCTCGTGCTTTCGCAAGATCTAAAGCTAGCATGTGCTAGCTTTCTCCCATGGTGGGATGATGTTGTTCGAGATGAGCTCATGGTTGTGTAAGAGGGAAAGCTAGCACACACTATCTTTCCACCATGGTAGAATGATGTTATCCAAGATGACCTCGTGCTTGTGCTTGGGCAAGAGAAAAAGCTAACACACAATAAATTTCCCCCACGATGGGATGATGTTTTCTGAGATGAGCTCATCCTTGTGCAAGAGGGAAAGCTAGCACATGCTAGCTTTCCCCAATGGTGGGATGATGTTGTCCAAGATGATATTGTGAAAAAGGGAAAGCTAGCATGAGCTAGATTTTCCACATAGTGGGATAATGTTGTCCATTGGGAGGATGTCCAAGATAAAATCATGCTTTGTGAAAGAGGGAAAGCTAGCACACACTAGCTTTTCCCTATGGTGGGATGTTTTTGTCCAAGATGAACTCGTGCTTGTGCAAGAGGGAAATCTAACACATTCTAGCTTCGCCCCACAGTGGAATGATGTTGTTCAGGATGAGCTCGTGCATGTGTAAGGGGGAAATCTAACAAGCGTTAGCTTCCCCCCATGGTGGGATGATGTTGTCTGAGATGAGCTAGTGCTTGGGCAATAGGGAAAGCTAGCAAAATCTAGCTTTACCTCACAGTGGGATGATGTTGTCTAAGATGAGATCATGCTTGTGTAAGAGGAAAATATAGCACGTGCTACCTTTCCCCAATGGTGGGATGATGTTGTCTGAGATCAGCTTGTGTTTGTGCAAGAGGAAAATCTAGCATGCACTACCTTTCCCCCATCAGTAGATGATGTTATGCGAGATGAGCTCGTGCTTGTGTAAGAAGGAAAGCTAACACATGCTATCTTTCACCCACATTGGGATGATGTTGTCCGAGATGAGCTCGTGCTTGTGCAAGAGGGAAATGTAGCATTTCCACAGTGGGATGATGTTGTCTGAGATGAGCTTGTGCTTTTGTAAGAGGGAAAGCTTGCACACTTTCCCCCGAGATGTTGTCGTGCTAGTGCAAGAGGGAAAATTAGCATGCTTTCCCCCATGGTCTGACGATGTTGTCTGAGATGAGATTGTGCTTGTGCAAGAGGGGAAAGTTAGCATGTGTTAGCTTTTCCCATTGTGGGATGATGTTGTCTTAGATGAGCTTGTGCTTGTCCAAGAGGGAAAGCTAGCATGCGCTTGTCCAAGAGGGAAAGCTAGCACACACTAGATTTCCCCAATGATGTGATGATGTTGTCTGAGATGAGCTCGTTCTTGTGAAAGAGGGAAAGCTAACACGCATTAGTTTTCCCCTGGGGTGGGATGATGCTGTTAGTGATGAGGTCGTGTCTGTGCAAGAGGGAAAACTAGCACGGACTAGCTTTCCCCCATGATGGAATGATGTTGTCCGAGATTAGCTCATGCTTGTGCAAGAGGTAGCTTAACCTAATGCTGGGATGATGTAGTTTGAGATGAGCTCATGCTTGTGTAATAGGGAAAGCTAGAATGCAATAGCTTTCCCCCAGGGTGGGATGATGTTGTCTGAGATGATCTCATGATTTTTCAAGAAGGACAACTATCATGAGCTAGCTTTCTCCCATGGTGGGATGTTATTGGAGACAAGCTCATGTTTGTGCAAGAGGGAAAGCTAGTGTGCACTAGCTTTCCCCCACGGTGGGATGTTGTTGTCCGAGATGAGCTTGTGCTTGTGCAAAAGGGAAAACTAGGACATGCTAGCTTTTCTCCATGATGGGATGATGTTGTCCAAGATAAGTTGGTGCTTGTGCAAGAGGGAAAGCTAGAAAACACTCACTTTCCTCCACGGTGGGATGATGGTGTCCGAGATGAGCTCGTGCTTGTGCAAGAGAGAAAGCTAGCATGCACTAGCTTTCACCCAGAGTGGGATGATACTGTTCAACATAAGTTTGTCCTTGTGCAAGAGGGAAAGGTAGCATGTGCTAGATTTCCCCCATAGTGGGTTGATGATGTCTGATATGGGATCCTTCTTGTGCAAGAGGGAAAGACAACAAACACTAGCTTTCCTCCACGACAGGATGATGCTATATGGGATGAGCTCGTGCTTTTGCAAGATCTAAAGCTAGCATGTGCTAGCTTTTTCCCATGGTGGGATCATGTTGTTAGAGATGAGCTCATGGTTGTGTAAGAGGGAAAGCTAGCACACACTATCTTTCCCCCATGGTAGGATGATGCTATCCAATATGAACTCGTGCTTGTGCTTGTGCAAGAGAGAAAGCTAGCACGCAATAGATTTCCCCCACGATGGGATGATGTTTTATGAGATGCGCTCATTCTTGTGCAAGAGGGAAAGCTAGCACATGCTAGCTTTCCCCAACGGTGGAATGATGTTGCCCGAGATGAGATTGTGCAAGAGGGAAAGCTAGCATGAGCTAGATTTCCCACAGAGTGGGATGATGTTGTCCAGTGGGAGGATGTCCAAGATGAAATCATGCTTGTGAAAGAGGGAAAGCTAGCACACACTAGCTTTTCCCCAAGGTGGGATGATGTTGTCTGAGATGAGCTCATGCTTGTGCTAGAGGGAAAGAACACACACTATATTTCCCCCATGGTGGGATGATGTTGTCCAACACAAGCTTGTGCTTGTGCAAGTGGGAAAGTTAGCACACACTATATTTTCCCCATGGTGGGATGTTTTTGTCCGAGATGAACCCGTGCTTGTGCAAGAGGGAAATCTAACACACTCTAGCTTCCCCCCATAGTGGAATGATGTTGTCCAAGATGAGCTCATGCATGTGTAAGGGGGAAATATATCAAGCGTTAGCTTGCCCCCATGGTGGGATGACGTTGTTTGAGATGAGATAGTGCTTGGGCAATAGGGAAAGATAGCAAAAGATAGATTTACCTCACAGTGGGATGATGTTGTCTAAGATGAGATCATGCTTGTGTAAGAGGAAAATATAGCACGTGCTACCTTTCTCCAATGGTGGGATGATCTTGTCTGAGATGAGCTTTTGTTTGTGCAAGAGGAAAATCTAGAATGCACTACCTTTCCCCCTTTGGTAGATGATATTATGCGAGATGAGCTCATGCTTGTGTAATGGGGAAATCTAGCACATGCTATCTTTCACCCACATTGGGATGATGTTGTCCAAGATGAGCTCGTGCTTGTGCAAGAGGGAAATGTAGCATTCCCACGGTGGGATGATGTTGTCTGAGATGACCTCGTGCTTATGGAAGAGTGAAAGATAGCACGAGCTAGCTTTCCCCCACGATGGGATGATGTTGTTCGAGATGAACTCATTCTTGTGCAAGCAGGAAAGCTAGCAAGCACTAGCTTTCCCCCATGGTGGGATGATTTTGTCCTAGATGAGCTTGTGCTTTTGCAAGATGGAAAGCTAGCATGTGATAGCTTTTTCCTAGGGTGGGATGATGTTGTCCGAGATGAGCTCAAGCTTGTATAAGATGGAAAGCTAGCATGCGCTACCTTTCTCCCATGATGGGATGATGTTGTCTGAGATGAGGTCATTCTTGTGCAAGAGGGAAAGCTAGCACGGGAAAGCTAGCTTCCCCCCATGGTGGGATGTTGTTGTCCGAGATGAGCTCATGCTTGTGCAAGAGGGAAATCTAGCACGTGCTAACTTTCTTCGACAATGCAATGATGTTGTCTGAGATGAGCTCATGCTTGTGCAAGAGAAAAAACTAGCACACTTTTTCTTACCCCCATGATGGGATAATGTTGTCCCAGATAAGCTCGTGCTTTTGCAAGAGGCATGTGATAGTGTTCCCCCATTGTAGGATGATGTAGTCTAAGACTTCCTCGTTCTTGTGCAAGAGGGAAATCTAGCATGCTAGCCTTACCCCACAATAGGATGTGGTTTTCTATGATGAGCTTGTGCTTGTGAAAAAGGGAAAGCTAGGATGAGCTAGATTTCCCGTATGGTGGGATGATGTTTGAGATGAGCTTGTGTTTGTGCAATAGGAAAATCTAGCACGCGCTAGCTTTCACCCATCTTGGGATAATGTTGTTCAAGATGATCTCATGCTTGTGAAAGAGGAAAATCCAACACACACTACCCTTCCCCCATGATGGGTTGATCTTGTTTGATATGAGCTCATGCTTATGCAAGAGAGAAATCTAGCATGCACTATATTTCCACCACGATGGGATGATGTTGTCCGATATGATCTCGTGCTTGTGCAGGAGGGAAAGGTAGAATTCAATAGCTTTCCCCCATGGTGGGATGATGCTGTCCGAGATGAGTTGTTGCTTGTGCAAGAGGGAAAGGTAGCATGAGCTAGCTTTCCCCCACAATGGGATGATGTTGTTCAAGATGAACTCGTGCTTGTGTGAGAAGGAAATGCTAGGTTTCCCCCATGGTGGGACGATGTTGTCCAAGATGAGCTCGTGCTTGTTGAAAAGGTAATGCTAGCATGCACTTGATTTTCCCCATGATGGTTGATGTTGTTTGAGATGAGCTCATGCTTCTACACGAGGGAAAGCTAGGACGAGGTAGCTTTCCCCGACGGTGGGATGATATTTTCCAAGAAGGAAACTTAGCATGCACTAGATTTCCCCTAGAGTGGGATGATGTTTTCTGATATGAGATCGTTCTTGTGTAAGAGGGAGAACTAGCACGTGCATGCATTCCCCCATAGTGGGATGTTGTTCGAGATTAGGTCATACTTGTGCAAGAGGGAAAGATAACACTCTCTATTTTTTCCCCATGGTGCAATGATTCTTGAGATGAGCTCGTGTTTGTGCAAGAGGGAAAGATAACATGCCCTAGCTTTGCCCCATGGTGAGATAATATCTGAGATGATATTGTGCTTGTGCAAGATGGAAAGCTTCCACACACTAGCTTTCTCCCACAGTGGGATGATGTTGTCTTAGATGATCTCATGCTTTTGTAAGAGGGAAAGCTAGCATGTGCTAGCTCTCCCCCATGATGGGATGATGTTGTTCGAGATGAGTTCATGCTTGTGCAAGAGGCAAATCTAGCACATGCTAAATTTCCCCCATGATGGGATGATGTTTTCTGAGATGAGCTCATGCTCGTGTAAGAGGGAAAGCTAGCACGAGCTAGATTTCACCCACTGTAGGATGATGTTTTTTGAGATGAACGGATGCTTGTGTAAGAGGGAAAGCTAGAACGAGCTAGCTTTCCTCATGGTGGGATGATGTTGTCTGAGATGAAGTTGTGCTTGTTCAATAGGGAAAGCTAGCATGCGCTAGCTTTCCCCCATGGTGGGATGTTGTCTGAGATGAGGTCGTGCTTGTGCAAGAGGGAAATCTTGCATGAGCTAGATTTTCCCCAAGGTGGGATGATGTTTTTTGAGATGAGGTCATTCTTCTACAAGAGGGAAAGCTAGCAGCTTTTTGCCACAGTGGAATGATTTTGTCTGAGATGAACTTGTTCTTATACAAGAGGGAAAGCTATCATAGAAGAATAAGCACATCTCAGGCAATATCATCCCTCCGTGAGGGAAAGATATCACACACTAGATTTCCACCACGGTGGGATGATGTTGTTCGATATTCGCTCGCACTTCTGCAAGTGGGAAAACTAACCTGCCCATAGTGGGATGATGTTTTCCAATATGAGCTTGTGCTTGTGCAAGAGGGAAAGCTAGCATGAGCTATCTTTCCCTCATGGTGGGATGATGTTGCTTGAGATGAGCTCATGCTTGTGTAAGAGGAAAATCTAACACTCAGTGGCTTTACCCATGGTAGGATGATGTTGTCCGAGATGAGCTCGTGCTTGTGGAAGAGGGAAATCTAACACGTGCTAACTTCCCCCTGCTATGGGATGATGTTGTCAGAGATGAGCTCGAGATTATGCAAGAGAGAAATATAACATGCGCTAGATTTCCCCCACGGTGAGATGATGTTGTTTGTGATGATCTTGTGTTTCTGCAAGATGGAAAGCTAGCACACACTAGTTTTCCCACATGGTGGGATGATGTTATCCGTGATGAGATCGTGCTTGGTCAAGATAGAAAGATAGCATGAGATAGCTTTTCCCCACGGTGGGATTATTTCTTTCAAGATGAGCTCGTGCTTGTGCAAGAGGGAAAGCTAGCACGTGCTAGATTTGACCAACGGTGGGATGATATTGTGTGAGAAGAGATCGTGTTTGTGCAAGAGGGAAATCTAGCACATGCTAGCTTTCCCCCATAGTGGGATGATGTTGTCGGAGATGAGCTTATGCTTGTATAAGAGGGAAATCTAGCAAAAGCTAGTTTTCGCCCATGGTGGGATGATGTTGTATGAGATGAGCTCGTGCTTGTGCAAGAGGGAAAGCTAACATGTGCTAACTTCCCCCCACGGTGGGATGATGTTGTCGGAGATGAGCTGGTGCTTGTGCAAGAGGGAAAGATAACATGTGCTAGATTTCCCCCATGGTGGGATGATGTTGTTTGTGATGACCTTTTGCTTGTGCAAGATGAAAAGATAGCACATGCTAGCCTTCCCCCATGGTGGGATGATGTTATCTGTGATGAGATCATGCTTGATCAAGATCGAAAGATAGCACGAGCTAGATTTTCCCCATGCTGGAATGATTTCGTTCGAGATGAGCTCATGCTTGTGCAAGAGGGAAAGCTAGAACGTGCTATCTTTCACCCATGGTGGGATGATATTATCTGAGAAGATATTGTGTTTGTGCAAGAGGGAAAGCTAGCACGCGCTAGATTTCCCCCATAGTGGGATGATGTTGTCAAAGATGAGCTTATTTTTGTATAAGAGGGAAAGCTAGCTTTTTCCCACTGTGAGAAGATGTTTTCCAAGATGAGCGCATGCTTGTGCAAGTGGGAAATGAGATAGCTTTCCCCTACAATGAGATGATGTCTGAGATGAGCTCGTTCTTGTGCAAGAGGGAAAGCTTGCACGCACTAGATTTCTCACATGGTGGGTTGATGTTGTATGAGATGAGCTCATGCTTATGCAAGAGGGAAAACTAGAATGTGCTAACTTCCCTCAATGGTTGGATGATGTTGTCCGAGATGAGCTTGTGCTTGTGCAATATGGAAAGCTAGCATGTGCTAGTTTTCCCCCATGGTGGGATGGTGTTGTTCACGATGAGTTTGTGCTTATGCAAGAGGTAGATTTCCCCCATGATGGAATGATGTTGTTCGAGATGAGATCATGCTTGTGTAAGAGGAAAATCTATCAGACTCTAGCTTTCCCCCATGGTGGGATGATGATGTCCGAGATAAGCTCTTGATTGTGCAAGAAGGAAAAATAACACATTCTAGATTCCCCCCATGATGGGTTGATGTTGTCCGAGATGAGTTTGTTATTGTGCAAGAAGGAAAGCTAGGATGCACTAGCTTTCCCCCATGGTGGGATGATGTTGTCCAACATATGCCCATTCTTGTGCAACAGGGAAAGCTAGCACACTCTAGCTTTCCACCACAGTGGGATGATGTTGTTTATGATGATCTTGTGCTTGTGCAAGAGGGAAATCTAGCATGTGCTAGCTTTCTCCCATGATGGGATGATGTTGTCCATAATGAGTTCATGCATGTGCAAGAGGTAGCTTTCCCCCATGACAGGATGATGTTATCTAAGATGAGCTCGTGCTTGTGAAAGAGGAAACTCTAGTGCATGGTAGCTTTCACCCCATGGTGGGATGATGATGTCTGGGATGAGATCGTGCTTATGCAAGAGGGAAAGCTAGTGCATACTGGATTTCCCCCATCTGAGATTATCTCATGCTTGTGCAAGAGGGAAATCTGGCAAGTGATAGCTTTCCCCCATGGTGAGATGATGTTGTTCGAGATGAACTCATGCTTGTGCAAGAAGAAAATCTAGCACGAGCTTGCTTTCCCCCATGATTTGCTCAAGAGGAAAAAATAGCACGAGCTTTCTTTCCCCCATGATGGGTTGATGTTTTCCTAGATGAGCTCGTGCTCGTGCAAGATGGAAAACTAGCACACACTAGCTTTCCCCCACATTGGGATGATGTTATCTCAGATGAGCTCATGCTTGTGCAAGAGGGAAAGTTAGATGGTGGGATGATGTTGTCCGAGATGAGATCATGGTTGTGCAAGAGGAAACTCTAGCATGATCTAGCTTTCCCCCATGGTGGGATGACGTTGTCGAAAATGAGCTCGTGCTTGTGCAAGAGTGATAGCTAGCATGAGCTAGCTTTCCCCTAGGGTGGGATGATGTTGTCGAAGATGAGATCATTCTTGTGTAAGAGGGAAAGCTAGCACATGCTATCTTTTCCCCACGATGGGATGATGTTGTTTGACAAGAGCTCGTGCTCGTGTAATAGGGAAAGCTAGCACGCACTATCTTTTCCCCATGATGGGATGATGTCTGAGATGATCCCGTTCTTGTGCAAAAGGGAAATCTAGCACGTGCTATATTTTACCCATAGTTGGATGATGTTGTCTGAGATGATATCGTGTTTATGCTAGAGTCAAAGATAGCATGCACTAGCTTCCCCCATGGTGGGGTTATGTTCTTGGAGATGAGCTTATGCTTGTGCAAGAGGGAAAGCTAGCAAGATCTAGTTGTCCCCAATGGTGGGATGATGTTTTCCAGGATGAGTTTGTGCTTTTGCAAGAGGGAAAGCTAGCATGAGATAACTTTCCCCTATGGTGCGATGATTTTCGATATGAACTTGTGCTTGTGCAAGAGGGAAAGCTAACATGCACTAGCTTTCTCCCAGAATGGGATTATATTTTACAAGATGAGCTCATTCTTGTGCAAGAGGGAAATTTAGCACATGTTAGCTTTCCTTGATGGTGGGATGATGTTGTTCGAGATGAGCTTGTGCTTATCCAAGAGGGAAAGCTAGGACATGCTAGATTTCCCCCATGGTGGGATGATGTTGTCCGTGATGAGATCATACTTGTGCAAGAGGTAGCTTTCCCCCATGGTGGGATGAAATTGTTCGAGATGAGCTCATGCTTGTGTAAGAGGACAATCTAACATGAGCTAGCTTTCCACCCCAGTGGGATGATGATATCCGAGATAAACTCGTGCTTTTGTAAGAGGGAAAGCTAGCACACACTAGTTTTCCCCCATGGTGGGTTGATGTTTTCTGAGATGAGCTCGTGCTTGCGCAAGAGGGAAAGCTAGCATGTGCTATCTTTCGCCCATGGTTGGATGATGTTGTTCGATATGTGCTCATGCTTATGCAAGAGTGAAGATTAGCATGTGATAGATTTCCCCTATGGTTGGATGATGTTGTTCAAGATGTGGTCTTTCTTGTGCAAGAGGGAAAGCTATCATGTTCTAGGTTTCCCCACGGGTGGGATGATGCTATTCATGATGTGTTCCTTCTTGTGCAAGATGGAAATCTAGAGCATGATAGATTTCCCTCTTGGTTGGATGATGTTGTTTGAGATGTGCCCCTGCTTGTGAAAGAGGGTAAGATAAAATGCACTAGCTTTCCCCCACGATGAGATGATGTTGTTCAGAGGGAAAAATACCATGCACTAGTTTACCCCAACTATGAGATGGTGTTCAAGATGTGCTCCTACTTGTGCAAGACAGACTTCTATCACGTGCTAGCTTTTCGTCATGGTGGGATGATGTTGTTCGAGATGCGCGTGTGCTTGTGCAAGAGGGAAAGTGATGTTGTTCAATATGTGTTTGTGCTTGTGTAACAGGGAAAGCCAACACACACTACCTTTCCCCCATGATGGAATGATGTTGTTTGAGATCCACTTGTGCTTTTTCAAGTGGAAAAGCTAGCACGTGTTAGCTTTCCCCCACGGTGGAATCATGTTGCTCGAGATGTGCTTGTTCTTGTGCAAGAGGGAAAGATAACACACTAGCTTTCCCCCACAATGGGATGATGTTGTTTGAGATGCAGTTGTGCTTGTGCAAGAGGGAAAGCTAGCATGGGCTAGCTTTCCTCAATAGTGGAACAATTTTTTTTTAGATGCACTTGTGCTTATGCAAGAGAAAAGGATAGCAAGCATGTGCAAGCTTTCCTCCATGCTAGAATGATGTTTAGGATATGTTTGCATTTGTGCAAGAGGGGAAGCTAGCATGCATTAGTTTTTCCCCATAGTGGAATGATGTTGGTCAAGATGCACTTGTGTTTTTGTAAGATGGAATGCTATCATGCACTAGTTTTACCCCATAGACGAATGATGTTGTTCAAGATGCACTTGTGTTTGTGCAAGAGAGAAAGCTAGCGTGCTAGCTTTCCCTCACAATGGAATGATGTTGTTTTAGATGCATTTCTGCTTGTGCATGGTGGGATGATGTTTGAGATTCACTTGTGATTTTGCAAGAGGGAAATATAGCACACACTATCTTCCCCCTATGGTGGAATGATGTTGTTCGAGATGCAATTGCACTTGTGCTTGTGCAAGAGGGAAAGCTAACTTTCCCTCACAATGAAATGATGTTGTTCGAAAAGTGTTTGTACCTTTGCAAGAAAGAAAACTAGCATGCATTATATTTCCACCACAGTGGAATGATGTTGTTAGAAATGTGCTTGTACTTGTGCAAGAAGGAAAGCTAGCACAGGCAAGTTCCCCCCCAAAGTAGAATGACATTGTTTGAAATAAGCTTGTGCTTGTGCACTAGTTTTCCCCCACAATAGAATGATATTGTTTGAATTGCATTTTTTCTTGTACAAGAAGGAAAACTAGTATGAGATAGGTTTCCTCTATAGTGGAATGATTCTATTCGAAATGTTCTTTTGCTTGTGTAAGAAGAAAAACTAGCATGTGTTAGCTTTCCTCCACAGTGGAATGATGTTATTCAAAATGCGCTTGTGCTTGAGCAAGAATGAAAACTACCACAAGTTATATTTCCTTTCTAATGGATTGATGTTTGAAATGTGCTTCTGCTTGTGCAAAAGGGAAAGCTACCATGCGCTATCTTTCCTCCACAGTGGAATGATGTTGTTCGAAATGCACTTGTGCTTGTGTAAGCAAGAAAGCTAGCATGTGCTAGTTTTCCTCCATAGTGGAATGATGTTGTTTGAGATGTGCTTGTGCTTGTGCAAGAAGGAAACTTATATACCCGAGTATAAATCAAAAAGTTTGGATTGGCTTGCAGTGTTTTTTGCAAGTTAATATATAACATTTAAATACTATCCAAATCTTGGCATGATGAAAACACATTTGTGGTAATTTCGACTTTTGATTGATGGGATCATAAGTTTATTTTCATCGTAATCAACTATTTGGATGCATCTGTACATCCATGTGAATTATCCTATCTTTGTAATGGTGACATAATGGTTTCAAGACTTGGAAGACATGGTTGATTGACATTCCAATGTGCTACAAAAGAAAGCTACCTTAACCTTAGATTTGAACCATGCTACTTAAGTTTATTGTTTGGATGTGTGAATTTTATAGATGTTCAATAAAAGTATTATCTTTGAAAATTGGCCATTTGATAGAGTTTCATGGTTGCAACAAAAGAAAGTCATTGAATTTTTGTTGGGAATTATGTTTAGATGTTGTATGAGTTTTATTCATCTTAAATGTTGTAAAAAAGTCACATAATATTAATACTTAATGCTTGCAAAAACATAGACAAAATCTGATAGTTTAAATGGTTTTAGAGAAGCCTATCTCTTGTATAAATTGTCATTTTGTTAGTTCTATATGTTAAAATTGTCTAAATAAGTGTTTCCTTAGTTTTTGGCATGTATCATAGAGTGTTCAAGGGACAACCTAGAATATGGCAATCATGCTTTGGTTGCATGTTATAAAATGGTTGGGAAATCATGTCAACTTTTTTGTTTAGTAATTTGGTCTTTCAGTCCCAGTCTAGTTTGCAAATGCTTGTTGTTTGGTCAAGCGAGTCTAGTAGCAAATGCTTTATTTTGGTTAGGTGTTGAGCTGTAATTGTATTATTGAAACCAAGTGAATTATACAACCTCAAATGTGAATTGATTGGCTATCTCATTTTCCTAGATTGAAAAATTAAAAAAAATGTGAAGTTGTGTTCATTTTGGATCTCAAGGGACAATGATAAAGGTTTGTCACCTTTGAATTTAAAACAATTCCTTTGGTTTTAGTTGTGTCATTGAGTGCTTGGAATTAGACTTGAAGAATAGTATTATTGTTTCATTGTATGCAATATCATTTCCTAGTTGGTCCTTCCTACTATTCCTTTTAAGTGTTGAATGTTGGGTTTCAAGATGAGTTTCAAGCTTGTATTAGCTTTGGAACAAGCTAACTTAGATCCATGATTATGAAACAATAAATATATTCAAATCTAATGTTGTTGTGGGCTCTACATTTATTTTTGTCATAGATGGAAAGATAGAAGTTGTTATCTTTCCTTTAGGAACAAGAACACGTATGTGCCATTGCCCAGGGTTACTTTTTACATGCTCTTTTAGCACAAGCCCATGTAGCAATATGAACATGCTTTTCCCTAGCCCTACTTCTAATTCCCCTACATGATAAGCCATGCTTTTTGGTCTCCACACAAAGCAAGGAGGTGATTTCACCCTAACCAAGGTTAGTGTTCTAATGTTGTCACCATCAATGCACTTATGCTTATGCTAGATGGAAAGTTAGTGGTTGCTACCTTTCTTTCTAGCACATGCACAATGATGAAATCAATGCTCCGAGGGTGACTTAGTCCTAAAAAGCACCATGGTTAGTGTCCTACCTTTGTATCTTCCCTTTTAGTGGCTCAGTAACATGCTAGGAATATCCACAATGATGCAATACGAAGTGTATTTAAATCCAATGTTGTTGATGGATCTGCACTTGTTCTTTTAATAGAAGGAAAGAAAGCAATTGTCAGCGTTCATTTTCACACAAACTCAAGGCTTCAAAATAGCTACAATAGTGGTATTTTTATCCAATTCCATATTTTATGAATTGTAGGGTGTTATTTCAAAGTGCATATGCACAATGTACCTAAGATGGATTCAATTGGGTGGGAGGCTCTCTCACTCAAAGTTGATGCAATAAATGATCTAAGGGTGATTTTTTTCTAACAATCACCATGGTTAGTGTTATGGATTGATGTGTGCCCATTTATTATCTCTGGAACAAGATAATAATATCCAAGATTATGAAACAAGAAATGTATCCAAATCGGATGTTGTTGTGGGCTCTACATTTGTTCTTGTCATAGCTGGAAAGCCAATGGTTACCAGTTTTCCTTCAAGAAAAAGAACAAGTATGAAATCATTGCTCAAGGTTGTCCTTTTTCCTCAAATTCCCTTTTATCACAATCTCATGTATCAGTATGAATATGCTACACCCTCACCATACTTTCAATTCCCCTATGTGATGAACCATGCTTATTGGTTTCTAGACAAGAAAGGAGGTAATTCACCTAAACAAAGGTTAGTGCCCCAATATTGTTATCAACATTGTTCTTTTACTTTTGTTAGAATAAAAGATAGTGGTTGTGGTTGTTATATTTCCTTCTAATAGAAGCACAAAGATGTAATCATTTCTTTGGGGGTGCCTTTATCCTAATAATCACCATTGTTAGTGTTTTTCCTTTGCGTGTGACCTTTGTTGCCTCTAGAAAAAGATAAGAAGGTATATGATGTTGTATTTAACTAATGTTTTTGTTGGATTTGTACTTGTTCTTTTGCTGGAGGGAAAGATAATGGTCACTAGATTTCATTATGGCACAAGCATAAGGATTTAATCACAAGGATTCGAGTTGGCTAGAATAGTGGGACTCCTGTCCAATTTCGAAGAACATGAATTGTTGGGTGTTATTTCGAAGTACATATACATAATGTAACTAAGGTGGATTCAATTGGGCCTAAATATCTCTCTATTCTAATGCAAAATCAAAGAAAGAAGCTCCAATGTGAGATTGGGATTCATGCAATCATTTCACAATTTTCCTAGAATTTGAAGCAATTGTAGGGCACAAAGTTCTGTTTCTACACTTGGGTTTTATTGTAAGAGGAAATTTATTTGAATGCTTGCATATCCTATTTCTTTTGTGGTGAATATTCCTTTGAGTTTTTGAGGATTTTTTATGGAAATGAGTTTTGAGCTTTGAATCTAAGATTGAAAATACAATTGAGAGATCAATCTCGAGCCAAAAGAACTAGATGTCATATAAAGGTATGACTCTTGATATCAATCAATCAATGGATGTTTTATGAGACCAAATAATGGTTATGAGTTATTTTGTGCAGTCTGGTTTCCAATAGATTTGTTGTGCATAGTCACTGTTACAATATTATTTTTCTTGATTTATATAAGGTCTATAAAATAAAGCATGCATGTTGTA
>JASDQU010010767.1:126528-161944 GCA_032191745.1 Picea mariana | reverse complement strand
TAAGTAATATATATATACTTTGAAAGAATCGAGGAGAGAAATTTTGTCTATTGGTTCCTTTGCACAAGGCCTTGGAAAAAATCCAAGATGTGGCATCTTGTAGCATTTTTAATTTATCAAGCGTGAAATCCATAATAGGTTTTAGCGAGTAACCTCTAAGGTTGTAACTGTAAAAAACTATGATTTTCATTGTCTACTGTTATTTTTTTGTGCCTAAACTATCAACTAAAGTTTGTAGGTGGTAATTTTGGGGTAACATTTTTGTAGATTGAAGCAAATGGTTGTTAGTTTGGACTTACTATAGAATCTTTCAAGTTTGTAGAATCTAATGGCACAACATGATTTTATAGTTAATATATTTGGTAAGATTTACCAGAATGATGGCATGTACATTTTGCAAACATTTAAGGATGGCAATCCTTTGTTTCTCGTGTAGCTTCAATATATTGACTAGGTGGAAAACAATTTATTCATACTTTTGTTTTGAACTGCAATATGAGTCTCTTGCGATGTCCTTACAACTATTATTCTCTAAATGGATTGCCTAAAACCATAAGTGTCATTTGATAAGGTACCATTGTATTACCTTTTATTGTTTGAATATTTTTTATTTATTGAAAGTGAATTTATTTCATAATTTTGTTAGAGCCAAGGGAGCTCCTTCCTTGTTGCCTGTCTTTGGCTAGTAGAATCTTTTCTTTTCCTATAAACATGTTTTAATGCATGGTTAGCTTAAAGATTCCATGTTGAGATCATTGCATCATATATTGAATATATAAGAAATATGGAGTTTTATTAAATTTCTTTTTAATATCATTTCAAAAACATTATTTACTATGATTGGAGACTATTTTCTTAACTTTAAGAAAATCATTGAAATTCCTCTTCCCTAATGTTTTAAAGGCTACTAGTTCAATGGAAGAGAGTCTACCTTACAAGCAGGAAGTTGGTGGTTCGATTCGTCCGTGCCTAACATAAATTAGCATAAGATATTATAATTTATTTTAAGAAAATGATCTTTATGTTAATTTATATAAGTGGTTAGTCATTTGTTTTTATACATTTGCATAGACTTGTTAATTTATATAAGTGGTTATCCATTTGTTTTTATACATTTGCATAGACAAAAATATTCACATAGACTTGTAAATTTTGCTATTCTAATTTGGCATACAAAGTCATTTATTGACTTTTATTTGCATATATGCATTAATATATGTGTTATGTAATTTTTGAAATAAAAGCCCATGTAAATAGAGTTACATTTCTTTAAAAAAACATACAGTTAATTGATAATTAGTGCTAAGTGGACTATTGAGGCTTATTGGAGATGTGTCATAGATGAATGTAAAGTGTAAAGCATTTGATTTTCCTATCCATAACTTTTTGTAACTTTTTATTCTTAAATCAATTGAAATCATCCCATATAAGCCAAAATACACATATTTATTTGTTGACTATTATTTACTTATATGCGTTAATATGAGTGCATAAATGTGATATAATATGAGTGTATAAATGTGATATATAATTTTTGAAGCAAAACTCCATATAAACAATGATGCATTTCTTCCAAAAAAAAACTTATAATTTCCTAATAATGAATGCTAAGTGGACTATTCATGGTAATCAGAGATGGGTGAGAGATGAATGAATTAGAACTTTTTAAATTATAAGGTATTTGATTTCTCAATCCACAACTTTTTATAAATATGTATTCTTAAATCAATTATTTATAATTGCAATCATCTTATATAAGCCAATTTAAGGACATTGACTTCTATTTACCTATAGTGTGCATTAATATGAGTGTATAAATGCAATGTAATTCTTGAAATAAAACTTCATGTAAATTAAAATGTATTTCTTAAAAAAACATAGAATTAATTGATAATGACTGTTAAGTGGACTATTTTTCATTGGATATGGGTCATAGGTAGATGTATTTCAACTTTTGCATTGTATGACATTTGATTTCCCCATCCATCAATTATTGTAAATTTTTATTCTTAAATCAATTATTAGTGATTGAAATCATTTCATATAAGCCAACAAGGAACAAAACTATTTATTGAATTTTATTTAATTATATGCATCAATACATGTATATATGTGATATGTATTTTTGAAATAAAACTCACATTTATTAAAAAAATAATTAGAATGAATTAACAATGAGTCATAAGTGAGCTATTCACACTAATGGGAGATGAATAAAAAATGAATACTTTGAATATATGATTAAACTTAAAAATAAATATCTTAATTTTGATAATTTATTTGTAGTTACATTAAACATTAATGATTAATAATAAAAGAAAATGGGGACATATACAAAGTTCAACTAAAAACCTTGAAAAATGTGTTACAACATCTGTCTCTTATGCATTTAAAATTATTATCATTTTCTCCTCCTTTTGGTGAAAGTAATGCGCAACCATGATTGATTTTTATATGGTTGATTGACACTATTACATCAAGTCAGTGGTTTTGTGGAATCGACAATGATGAGGGATCAATATCCATTTCCTGTGTACTACTCTTCAAAGACCGTTGCTTTCACTACCGACTCCTGGCATTGGTTCTCAGAGGAAAATCACTTACTTAAGTCCAGACTAGGCATCTCAATATATTGACTTCCTCCATGGAATATATTAAGGATTTATAAAAAACTCAATGTTAATGAAGTCCATGTAATAGAATATTTCCAAATTTAATGAAATATGTGTTCTTCAAATATTAGGTAGTATGCGATGTTTCCCCCACTAAAAGTTTGTGATGTTATTTTAGGAAAACCCTATATGTGGAAACATCATTCTATTTATGAGTCTTTCAGAGGTCAACCCTACATGTTACTAGAGGTAGTTATGACTATTGTAATATCATTGATCTCATTGAAGCAATCCGGAAACTTGATCTTTGAGATTGCAATGTTTGTTATCTTCATGGTTTGGTCAAAAGGTGAATGAAAGGTTGTTTAGATCAACTTTTGTCATGCTTTCCACTATACAAAAACATTCATTATTATATATTTTCCCACATTAAGTTGTCAATACACACCATAAACCCTAATTAAACACCATCATTCGTCATTGTATCAAGTGTGGTTAATACATTGTATTTTCTATGTTTTTAGTGGTTAAGAGATGATTGTATCATGCTTTACTGATGGCAGTTTGTGAAGTGTGATTCTTGTACTAGCACAATCAATATTCTTGTACCATAACAACAGTTCAACATTTTTGAACCAATATTGTCATTCTGGTACCCGTCATTGTTTAGCATATCTGTGCACTTTGAGGAAAAAATCTGAAACATGGGTTTTCTCCGCAGGGACGTTGGAATATGGAAACGTGTGTCAAAATACACCCAATTCGCATGTGTGTACCTCCATTTCAAGGGGAATAATCCATCCAAATTAATAAAAGTTCTAGATAAGCAATCTCGGCCTCAATTTTCATGCAAACAAAGATAAATATAAAGAATCTGGAACATGGGTTTTGCTCCTAACACGGAAAGTTGGGTCTCGTAAGAATCATTTTCTAAACAAAGGAACATTTTGATAATTATGGTTGGTTCTTCATCATGGATCTGCTCAAGATGCACCCGAATCTATGTTGCGACATGTCTTCAAGTTATTTAACAAATTACAGTTCAGATCAATTGGAAGGTTTCACTAATGGAATACAAGATAAAACCTGATATGATTGTTTTAAATGTTTTCTAAAGTGGGTGAATCAAACCCAATGTGATCCATTTTTTATGATAACTATTTTTCTATTCTATCAGTTCATTAATTGTCGATGTTTTTTTTATATATCTGTTTTGTAATAGAGGAGTGGGAGGGAAAAACTACATATAGGGAGATGATTTATTTGTAACCAAAGTTTGAAAATAAATGAGAATTGTATCTAGTTGTTTTGCTGCAAATATGTTAGCTTGAGTTCGTAGCGAGGAGCGTGGATCATTCGGGAAGGGCCCCTATACCAAATAATGCCCTGGTGATTTCCTTGTTAAAACAATTATTATTTGGTTTTATTTGTTTTATTTTTGTGTGCATTTAATTTATGTCATTTTTTATTTATTAATTATATTTTCTTATTAGTTAAATTGTTATTGTGTGCATTTAATTTCAATTTGTATTATTTTAACTTGATAATTTCATGAGATTTCTCCTCAGATCAACACCTCCTTCCTTATTTCGTACACTAATTTCAGATAGTTTCCATTTCTCATTATGCAAAAATCCCTAATTGACGCTCAACTACTCCATTGAAATTTGTTCCTCTCCTCTGGTTTGCCTCACTCCCTGCACCGAGTTTTCACATCTACCTATTCAATTTTCCCTCCACACACCCAATAATATCTTTGTTCCCATACCTTGTATTACTTTGACACTGCAAAGTTGTACGCTGTACATTTTTAGGTTTAGGTTTTAATTGTTTCATTTAATTGGTCTCTTATATATGGTGTCATATTGTTCAATTTTAATGCATTCTCAAATGGATACTTTTTATGTTGATCATTGTGTTGATTGCAGGTTGTATTATTTTTTTTATGTATTTTATTTTGTTTATTTAATTATATGTTGAATATTGTGTTATATAAGTTATGTTGTTTTGTTTATTGTTTCTTTGTTGTATACTCATAACATTTTGTTATATAATTATAATATTTTGCTAATAGTTTGTTTAATAGTTTGTTTGTTGTAATGCTTTTGTTAACATATTTCGTTTAGTTTGTTGTACATTATGTTAAGTTATAATTAAGTGTTGTCTTATTTATCAAGGTTTTGTTAAACATTGTTAAGTTGATTATTATAATATTGTCTACAAAATTGTTATTTGTTTCGTATTATGTTTGTTATGTTGTAATTTTGTATTGTTTTATTCAATAGAGTTTTATTAAATATTGCTAAGTGTTATTTTTATATAGGTGTGAATGCAGCGTTAATTGGATTATCCACGAGAAGAAATCTCATTTTTGTACATAAAACCCATACCAACACATTCCTGTACCTAAAACAAAATAAATATCATACCCGCACATTCTTTTTTGTACATAAACAAAACTAATTACATACTAACATTCTTGGGTGTATCTTTGAGGGGCATCTCATTTGCATAGTTTAAATTCAAATTTTGTTTCCTATTTGTTCGATTTTCCCTTTAGCTAATTTTCTTTAATTTGGTTTTTCCATAGTTTAAATTTTCTTTTATTTATGCACTTTGATTTTACTTCTAGTTCTTCTTTGATTCATTTTGAAGTGTGCTTGCCAAATTTAGATTAGTATAGACTAGATCCAATCCTGCATTTATTGTTCTTGCATATCTAAGTTTACGAACTCCCCATCGATAAATTAATGTTGATAAATTAATGCATATATTTTACCCAACATTTTTGGCGCCGTTTCCGGGGAGGTTCTAAAGGGATTGAATTCTAGGTAGGTAGGTTGCCTTTAAATTACATAGCCTGGTGGAGGAAAAGATGGTAATATGAGAGGTAAGAACATGTGCATCCACTTTAGTGGGTCTCTACCCAAACCGAGGTTTGTTCCTATTGTAGGTGTGTTTCTCTTTCATAAAGTGTGCTTATTTTCCTGCAAAGTGTGTTTACTTTCCTGCAAATCTGTTTCTTTTCATGCAAGTATGGTATGCTTTTCAAATTCTTCACTCAGTTTCTATCATTTCTTATGGTTTTCTTAAAATTTCTTTGAGTGTTAGTTAGTTTTCATTTCATTTTTATCAAAACAAAATTGGGCATTGTAAGAACTCTAGGCACTAATCTGATGCAGGAGCATCATCATCAGTGTTCAAGTGGAGGACAATTCAGCACCCTGGTGCTCATTTTGAAGTGATTTTAAATTTTAAAGATGGTGTATCATAAAAATATCTCAAAAGGATTGTAATTAAAGTTCTTAAATGATAAGAGGTTGAACCATCACATGATATCGATGGAGATTATATTTTGTTTAATGTAATTAATAATAGTATAGATTTGAAGCATTCGCTCTTATCTGTCTGTACCCATCATTTATTGCAATAAAGACTTAGTGGTTGAAATATTTTACTTTTATAGGATAGCACTAAGGTAGTCGGAGGGAAAAATCTCTATGAGCCTTTTTTGTATAAATATATGTATTGTATTCCAAAGGGAGGTTGTTAAAAGTTATTGAAGTTGTTATTGTCGAGGCCATTGAAGATATTTGTAGTTCTATGAGCCCATGTACATATAATTTGAATGAATATAACAGAGAAGCATTGATCCAAAATGTTTGGTATTGTTGTTACTATGTCTATCTGAATGAATGGTAGGCTTTTTGTTTAATTGAGTCCTCTATTATGACTTGTTCTTATGTTATGAATGAATTACATGGCTGAGTGTATGAATCTTTGAGGATATATAATTTTCAATTATTTCTCTTCTACGAGCTCATGCAAGTAGTGAATAGTGTCCATAAGGCGTGCGTTGACAGAGTCTAGATTGACTCAGAAGCTCAAGAGAGATAATGTGAATATTTATTTGTAGGGAGTGCATAGTGTCCTCAAGGTGTGCAATGACAGAGTCTATCTTGACTCAGAAGTTCAGGAGAGATAACGTGAATATTTATTTGCAAGGCGTGTGTTTTTCCAGAGTATGTACTTAAGGCTTAGAAGTACAGTGTCTAGGCATCTGAAAGTGAGTAAGGGGTAGAGAAGGAAGAAACGTCAACCTTCGGTAAGGGAAACTAGGGCTGATTTATGAGTTGGGGTTCTCTAGCTTCCAACTGTTCTCGGATGTTTATATCCATTTCAATCATTGCCCATGAACGTTCGAGTTCAACCCGGGTAGTGGTTTTTTTAAGAATAGTATCAAAAAGATTTAAGGAAATATGTGTTTGATCTGATAGTCTGGGTTCTATATTAGGCTGTCTTGTTATAGGGATAGTCATAGAGGAACAGAACGAAAAGAAAATCTCGGGGAAAATTAGGTGTTGTCTCAATTCAGTCGTATAAAGGAGAGTTTACAGTTCCAGGAGTGAAAATAGGGTGCAAACCAAAGGCCCTTTCCCGTAACTGAGTTATATTTTAATAAAGATGTATGAGGTGGGAGAAAAAATTAAGTTGTCTATCGTGTAAGGCTCCTATCAAGGGAGAATATCACCTATAAATAGAAGAAAAAAAGGGTAAAGAAATAACCTGATGAAGCATAAAATATATATAGAATCCTAAAGTGTTGACTGGTCTTATACCTGCTGATAGCTGGTACAGAGGAAAAACAATGAACAATATAGAAAACTAGAATTCATTCACTATAGTAGAGGTTGTACTAAATTATAGCGAAGCATTCATCAGATACAAATATGAAATGAAATGAAATATGAGATACAAGGAAACAAACTCATAACACAATCGTGATGGAATTGAGAATCTTCAGATTTTCTTTATATCAACTCTCAAGATAGAAAACTTCTATTACAATTGACACAAAAAGGTCTAGCCCTTGTTCCTTCCTTCTATTGTATATTTATACAGATTTACATATAATGGAATCTCAATCGTTCTAGGATTTTCAATTACAACAAGAAGGAGTTCAATCATTTCATTTCCTTATCTTTGCCTTTATTTGGTACCAGAAGCTTGCCCTCTCGCATGCTCGGTACAAGTGACACATCTTTCCACTAGCTGAGATATCAACCTTGATGGTTCCGCTTGACAATTTGCCTCAAAAGAGTAACAATCTCAGGCTAATTGCGGCAACCTTTCTTCCATCTGTCTGTCTATGATGTCAATAGCGCACAATTGCACACTTGGTTTAATCATACATTTATTTATTTGAACTATGTCAACCATAGTTACTTGTGAGATTTCGACTGAATCTCTTTCTTCTTTTTCATTTATATCAAGAGAGATTTTCGCTATATTCATTTGACTCAATGTTTCAGCATTGCCTTCTCTATCAATACTTAATATATTACCATCTATAAAACCAAAATTCTCTTCAAAGGATTTCATTACCTTCTTGGCTTGTAGTTTACCTTCTGCTATATTGTGCTCCCATTATTTCAATAAAATATTTCCTATGGTTTGCTCCGAAATGGAAAACCTGGGAGTACTTCCCAATTCCCTGTTGTTTGTAGCTATTACAGCCTCTTGAAATGCGACCTGAGATGCTCCAAATTCTCTTTCTCCGATAGATAAATTCTCCAATACTTCATCAACAAGTAAGAAGTTGTCCCAAATTATCTCTACCTTGGCGAGTAAACTTCATTGAGCTGCAAAAACCCTGCTCCGAATCTCCATCGCCTGGGACTGGAACATCCCGATATCTATAACTTTACTTTTAGTGATTTCCACTCTAGCCTGTAGCTGTTGAATCCATCCTTTTTGCTGGTCCACTTGTATCCAACCGGTCTGAGCTATCAACTCTGCTTGTTCGAGCTTAGTTTTAAGCATCTCTATCTCCTTTTTATCGACCATCCTTGCTTGTTCTATTACTGCGCTTTCCCAGTCCTTGGTAGCCTCCTCTGTTGTGGCTAGTCTAGCTTCTAAGGTTTTGATGAGGTGATTTTTTTGCTTCAGCTGATTTTTCAAAACCCCGACTGAAAATTGATTTACTGTAGTATATGCCCCTAATGTCGCAGCTATCTCTGTAGAAAACTCGTCTTTCTTCTTGTATTTCCCATCGGTCAACACTTCATACTTCTTGGTTGTTGATATCCCTTCCTGATAGAATTCTCTTTTTACCACGGCCTTTCTCTTCTTATCGAAAAAGAACTCATTTGGAGGGAGCTCTTCCATCCTTATAGGTCTCAATTCTTCATTTAAAATCCACCCTACGTCTATGTTTCCCTGAGTTGACTACAAGGGAGTAATGGAGGTGATGGGATCTCTGATTTGCTTAGTTGGATGTCCTGGAGTAGTAACTAGAGTCTTCTTTTTCGGTGGCTCAGGAGTCTTTATCTCTGTTTTCGGACTCCTAGTTTGCTCTTCCCCATCCTAGTGTTTTTCTTGGCTAGGTTTCGCATCTTTGGAGCCTTCGTCTTCTTTTTGTTTCACCTCTGTTTTACTTGGATTCTCACCCCACAATACTGCGAGAAGACAACTTCATCGATGTTCTAGGAATTTTAGAACATCGACCCTCTCTTCGGGTGCCAGGGCTTATATCCGAGCCAAAATCTCAACATAAGATCATGTGCCTCGAAAAATGTCATCCAAGGGTGAATTCTCATGTTCGAACCTTTTGAGTCTGCAACTGGCCAAGTGATTACTTACGACCCTTTGTGAATCGTGCTTCTTGAATTCAATATGAACCAATTTTAGGTCTTCTAGGGTTGTTGCCTCAACTTTAGCATGCCCAAAATTTAACAAAGAATATGAATTTAAATGAAGAGGAAAAGGTGGCCATACCTTCTTTGAATATCCCTTAAGCTCCTTGCTTATGCCACCAATTACGGTTTTCCTAGCAACCTCACGACAAGCCATCTTGTCGAGTATGAATAATGATAATGCATGCAAGGGAATAGAATCCCTGAAAACTCTGAGATATGAGAATTCTGCTTCCACATACCAGTCGGCTATATTGTTGAGATTCATCGCTACACTGTCCGAGATCCTGGGTGGCGGGTGACCAAAAATAGTGACATGCAGCGATACCATTACCCAGTTAAAGATTTCATACACAAAATCTATCGCTTTGTTTTCCCACAATTTTGAATGGTAAANACCATTACCCAGTTAAAGATTTCATACACAAAATCTATCGCTTTGTTTCCCACAATTTTGAATGGTAAACGTGGATGGGCTTGGCTTCTGATGGATTCCAACTCTAGCTCATTAAGGGAAAGGGTGTTAGGAAACACACGGCATCCATAATGTACATGGACATAAAGAATGAAGCAATCTTCTTGCTCTCCCTCTGCATCCGCTACTCTATAACTTGACTGGTCAAGCTATCAGACAACATTTTAGCCCAGTCGAAGGAACAACCTTCGGTGAATGAATGTATTAGAGGCATCCACTGAAGAAAGAAATGTGTGGTGTCCTCTCTCCCGTATAATCTGTAGGTCATCATAGCTACATATTTGAACTATGGTTCCAAGGAAGCTATTGAATATATACCATTACTGTCTGCCCTGAACTTCACAGGGTGTGAAACCCAATTTCTGATTAAACTGGACATAGTCTTTTCATATTTCACACATTCCTTGTGTTTGAAGTTCTCCAAGAATTCAGCATATTATGTAAGGTCTGACACAGTAGGCAACTTGTACATAGCCTGAAGTTGTTCGGGTCTGAAAGTCCCAATAGTGACTTTATGTTCATTGATGATGGTTCTGGTTGGTATGTCCACATGGTCTAATGCCCATCAGACCATATCATAGTAAGGGAGCAGTCGTGGCCTGGCCACTACGTTATGCATTCCAGATTATACGACGATCTTATATTTGGTGGTCAGGTCATATTTTTCGTTGTCACTGGAATCATCAGAATAATCTACCAATTCGGACTATAGAACATTAGAAACAAATGACCAGGTCTTGACAGAGTCGACACTTAGAGTTGAAGTATCAACAATGTTGTCTAAACCTTGTACCGAAACCTCAACATTGGCTTTAGATGCTTTTTGCGGGGCCAAGGTGGGGGATCCTTCTTTAGCTCTTCTGTGATAAAAATATGTATACATACAGGAATTAGTTCGCTGAGAAAAGTTTTCTCTGCATAATATAGAAATGAATTCGCGATAAAAAATAACAACTCTATATATTCAACCATTTAAAACTTGGTACTTTTCAAGAACAGAACGGTTGAATCATGCTTAAATATAAATTTAGCAATAAAAACACAATCCTTACTTGTCGATTCGCCTTGTTTCTAATTGATGCCATAAATTTTGGTAGTTCAAAATGTTTGTTGGCACAAGGAAAATTTAAGACTGCCTCGTAGACTGTGCATGCATCAAATCACGAGAAATATTGGCTTAGCTCAATTAATCAGGTTTTATCGACGTTAATTAATCTTTCGGTACTCGCTACATCGGGAGTTTTCACTTTAACCTTTTGAACCTCTAAGACCCGAGATTGCAATGATTATCTTTGGTTAATAAAAAATGTAATTATGATTAGGTTCTTAATTAATTACATGATTATTTATATCGCAACTTCGTGACTCGGAGCTTAGAAGGTATAGCTTCCGGGAAGTTCGTATGCCGAGTTGTGAAATCGTGATGATATGTTTTAATTAAAATGGGGGATAAAACAAATTAAGTGTTTAATTAATTATGTTTCTATCTTTATCGTGACTTCGTGACTCGAGGCTTTGACAGTGTAGCTTTTAAAGGAAACTACGTCGAGTTGCGAATTCCCAACAGAGCTTAACCGCGACTAAGATTTTTACCTATATCATTAACGTGGGTTACTAAAACAATAATATCATGGTTTCGGCTATCGGGGTTACGAAAGTAAGGCTTTTGGAGTTAGTAAATGCCGAGACGTGAAACACTGATGATGCTTAACCCTAGTTTAGAAAAAATTTACTCTCGCTAGTGACCTAGATAAAACTTTAAAGTGATTTCACCGTTTCACTCTTCGGGACTTGTGAATTATGTGATCTATAACATCCGACATACAAAATCCCGAGTTAAAAAGGGGAAAATCATTTGAACGAAAAGTAGAACTTGCCTTGATAGTATGATAACATTCATCGCTCGTGTGATGAGACTTCAGAGATTTTGGAAGAAATGAAGGAAAATACGAAAACCATCTTTCAATTTCGAGCACTAAGGTATGAAATTCAAAACGGGCTAAAAAACAAAGGCGGCTCCAACGTAGGCTCCAACTAGGGATCCTGTTTTCCTGTAAGATGGGAAGAACAGTAGACCATGTGTCGATATTGGGTAAATGGAGTCAATGGCTTTAATCCAGCGAAAAAATTCCTAAGAACAGGATACCGAAGGGGAAAAGGACTTTGTTTTTTACCTTTGAAAATATTTTCAAAACTCAGATACTTTTTAAACTTAGTTGTAGTCCCTTTCATGACTTTCTCCTTCCTGTTACTGAATTCAGGTCTGCCTTAAGACAATCAAAACAGTTCTAGGAGACCCAATAGATCTTGTGGCTATCAGCTTGCATTAAAAGAAGAAGATTATATGTTTTTAATCAGGAAGCCCTGTCTGAACATGGGATGAAGATCAGGTTTTAAAAAGCATTGGTTACCAGAGTAAAGTGATATTCATGTATAACAGCCTTATAGATATCTCAGATATTGCTTCACTGCCAGCGAGTCTGTTCAGTACCTCGGTGAATTTATCTGTCCCCTTTTANTATTTGTGCATTTAAATGCTGAGATGAGGGCAATCATTTCTGAATTTCCTTTCATCGTCTCTTGGACTAGATGGGGGCAATCAGTTTGTATCAAGGCTGATATCTGTGTAATATTTTACATTATAGGTCTGTCAACTTACTTTGATTATTCGGTACCAACCTTCCCTTAACTTTCACAACACCTTCGTTCACAGGGAGAAAGGGAATAATAATTTTTTTTGGGTATTCTATTTGAGCAAGCCTCAATCTTTTGAAACTGTTGAAAAACATAGGAAAGTTAGGATCACTTTAAGAGTCACTTTGTTTAGCAAGGGACCGAGGAGTTGTAAAGACCCTCTTTCTTTCCACAATCTACTTTGAAGCTCTTGAGGTTGAAACGTAATCTCTTCTCCCTAGGTATTCAAAAAACGGAAATATGCTAAATTTTTAAAGGGTAAACCCGAAAACAAAAAAGGGTGACAGATAAAGATTTATGGACGGAAAAACAGAGGTAAAAAATATTCAAAACTTACTCTTGAAAATCTTTTTCGGGTGCGCTTTACATTGATTGATTGCTTTAATTTGAGTGACTTGTTTATTTTGTCTTATTCTTTCATAAACAATTAAACATGGAGACATTCTATTATTTATTAGTTCAGATGATGTTGCTGTCTGAATGAGGTTATCTCAGTTTTCTTTGATAGCCCTTCAGAACAAGTCTTTTAGGAAATTTCACCTTTACCTTATCGTTTCATTTTCTTTGCAAATATCAAAAATCTTTGGTATCACCTGTTTAAGCTAATTTATTTCTGACACCCATATTTAGATTTACTTTTCTTGCTTGTTTTGTTTGCGGCTAGAATCCTGTAAAAGGAAAATATGAAGGTTATCGAGGCTCTCTGAAAGGTGTCAAAAATTCACGAAAGAAAATCAGAATAACAAAGTGAAATGAGAAATATATATACATAAGTAAAAAATTCTATATATGAATATACAAATCTAAAATTAAATGAAATTTATTTTTATTTATTTATTTATCTATTTATTTATTTTTTTTTGGCGACTTTTTATGTCATATAATGCTTCAGATAACACTCGTTGACAGGGGCATTGAGGATTTCACCATCTAGATTTTCCAGTAGGAAAGAATTTTTTCCTTCGAGGGCTGAGACTCTGAATGGCCCATACCAGAGGTGATCAAATTTACCATGTTTCGCTGCTTCATCCCTCCTTGCATCCCACCTTAATACTAAATCACCTAGGAGGAAATCTCTTTCATTCACCCTACGGTCGAATAATGCCTTCATGTCATCTTGATACTTCTACAATCTTTCATCCATTTCGACCCTATGTTGTTGAACCTAGATTAGCTGATTTATCCTCCTGGTGACATGATTTGGTTCTTCTTTCTGATCTTGCCACAATTTCATCATGGGGAGTGCTAAATTTATAGGTAACACCGCATCTGTCCCATATACCATCTGAAAAGGAGACATGTTGATGGACTTTTTAGTGCCTATGTGATTTTCCCACAAAGCGTACTTTAAATATACATGCCAAGACTTCTTTTTTTCATCCAACACTTTCTTAATTATATTGATCAGGATCTTGGTAGACGAATTGGCCAGTCCATTTCCTTAGGGGTAGTACGCTGTAGAATGACCAAGGACGATATTATACTTTTGGTAGAAGCTCATCATAGCCATAGATTTCAAATCCTGGGCATTATTCGTGACTATCTTTCGGGGGCAGCCAAATCTTGACAAGATATTGTCTTCTAAGAAATCTATTACCACCGAGTTAGTTGCCCTTTTAGTTGGAATAGATTCCACCCATTTGGTAAAGTAGTCTGTGGCAGTTAATATCCACTTTTGTTGGGCGCTAGAAAGTGGATTAATATCTCCTATAAAATCTAGCCCCCATTGTTGAAAAGGGGCTTTAGTTTTGACCAGAACTAAAGGTAGTGTTGGGAGTTTATGTTTTCCTACAAATAGCTGACAAGGGCTATAGGCTTAGACCTTGGTGTTAACATTTGAAAAGAGTTTTGGCCAGTAATACCCAGCCCTTAGAATATTGTAAGTTATGGCCCTCCAAGCGTGATGTCCTCCACAAACTCCTTCGTGAAATTCACTTATAACCCTTTCTGTTTCCAACTCGACTAAGAAGACTAACAAGAAACCAAGCGAGTCTTTCCAATATAGTTGATTTTTGGGGATACAATACTTAACCGCATAGCTTTAAAGTCCTGGCTTTTGATGGTGATAGTTCACTCGGGAATTTAGAGTCAGCAGGTAGGATACTATGTTTCTGTACCACTCTGATGATACAAACTTCTCCTCGATCTTAATTGCACTTGTTGGTTCATCAAGCTCATTTACGTTCATATATTCCTCATATCCCTGTAGTTTATATCTAGATCTTTGAGATTTGATTTAGCCAAAAGTTTGGCCATGCCTTTTCCTTTTATCAATTTAGTAGGTTTGATTTCCAGGTCGAATTCTTGAATCTTGGCCAGTCATCGTCCTCTTTTCCCTTCACTGTCTGGTTGTACCAAAATATCTTTCACAACACTGGTCGATATGTATGCAATGATCTTGGAGTGTAATACATATGTTCTAAATGCCTTCAGTTATTTTATCATGGCGTATGCTTGTTTTTCTATTATATCATATTTAAGTTCTGTGTCTCTGAGACTCTTGCTAAAAAAGGTGATCGGTTGTTCGAAACCCTCTTCGTTCTTTTGGAGGAGCACCGCAGCAATCGTGTGTTCGGAGGCAAATGAGAAAATAAGAAAGTCTTTTAGATAACTGAGACTTGCCAATACAGGTGCCTTGGCTATGACTTTCTTAATGTGTGTGAACGACGCTTTGGCCTCTGTTGTCCACTTTACTTCTCTATTCTTTTTCATCATATCTGTGATCAATTTTACAATTTCAGCGAAATTTGCGATAAATCTTCATAAAAAATTTATTTTTCCTAAGAAAGATTGAATTTCTTTTACATTTCTAGGAATTTTTATAGTGTCTATCGCTTCAACCCTCTTAGGATCAATCTTAATTTCATCCTTAGATACAGCATGACCCAATAATTTACCCTCTTGCATGGCGAAGTGTGATTTCCTGGGGTTTAAGGATAGACCAAACCTGCGACATTTTTCGAATGTTTGTTTAAGATGTACCAGATGCTCTTCGTCGGATTTGGAGAAAACCATTAAATCATCGAGACAGATGACTACGAACTTATCCCTTTCTCCGATGAAAGTGATGTCCATAGAGCGTTTGAACGTGGCTCCTGCATTCATCAAACTGAAAGGCATTTTATCATACATGAATGTACCCCAAGGAGTAGTAAAAGTTGTTTTTTCTTTATCTTGTTCATTCATGACAATTTGATTATATCTAGAGAAACCGTCAATCATAGACATTATATTCGCCCCAACTACCCTTTCTAGCACATGATCCATTTTAGGCAGCGGATAGTTGTCTTTAAGAGAGGACTTATTTAAATTTCTGAAATCCATGCACAGTCTAATTTCTCTACTCTTTTTTCTGACCGGGACTAGATTTTCCACCCAGTCATAATATCTCAGAGGTACTATAATTTTTGCCTCCAAAAGTTTCTTCACTTCTCTCTCGACCATAGGCAATAAAATGGGGTTGATCTGTCTAATATTTTGTCTAAAAGGTTTGACCCCAGGCTTTAAAAGTATCTTGTGATCAATCATGATAGTGTCGTAGGTTCTTAACTCGTCGTAAGACCAGGCGAAAATGTCTTTAAATTGTCTGAGTAGGTCCTTATACTTGTCTTTTATTTCAGGGGAGAGGAATTTAGATATTTTAACCATATTGGATTCCTCTTTGGTTCCTATGTCACAGTCCTCCACCTCTTTTGGTTGGGGTTGTAAGGTGGATTTTATAGGTATGTTGTTTTGATCAAACAGTCTTTCTAGAGGGATCAGTCCCTTTGGAATCTGGTTATTTTTTAGGACCAACATATGATGATTTGTGATTTTGTATTGGAAAGCTTGAGGGTCCTCCCCTTCTTTCATGATCCATATCTGGTCATTCTGATTTTCTTGATCTGCATGAGTTTCATAAAATTCAACTACTGCTTCAAGAAACTTCTTAATTTGTTCATCATCCTCAAAAACCTGCCAGTGTTGGATATTATCTGGTATAGATGGTCTCTGTCTTATCTCTATGTGATACTTCAATTCAAAGGTTGTAATAGGAGAGAAAGTTGAAGTTTTTTTAGCTAATGCATCAACATGTAAGTTTTTTGTGCGTGGGATGAAGTGGACATTTAGAGACGAGAAAAAATTTTCCATCAGATCCCAGGAACAATTCCTGTATGATCTTAATCTGGGATGCTTGGCTTGGTACTGTCAATTTATTTGTTTGACTATTAACTCTGCATCTTCGTATACCTCTAGTTTATTTATTTTTAGCTTCCTGAAAGCCTCTAATCCTAAGACCAAGCCTTTGTATTTACATACATTGTTATTATAATCTATATCCCATTGAAGTCTATAAGAAAAAGGAATAACGAACTTTTCTTCAGGATCCACTAAAAGCACTCCTGCACTAGCCCCTTCACAAGACAAAGCACCATCAAAAAACATTTTCCAGATATCGGTGCTACACATATCCTCGGTCATGTAACCTAACTCTTCATGCTCTATATCGTTTTCCTCTGAGCAACCATCTAAACCATCGTCAAAAGATAAGATACAATTTCCTAAATCTTGATCTGAAATGTAAATAGGGAAATTGTTTGGATTTTGAGGGTCACTTACTGTATATGCTAACCTTGTCTCCCTGTACAACCAATTAAATTGCCCACCAAACACAGGAATTGTGGCGAACATCATATCCAGTTGAAGAGAACCCCCCAACTTGGCTCCCCATGACCTAGAAAACAATAAGCCATACTTGGGGGGAATATCAACAATAACCACATCCATCAAGATACTCTTAACTGGGACCTGTGCCAGGGTAACTATTAAATACTTTATCATTCCCATACAATTAACTCTTCTCGAGTCAAAAGAGTAAAGATATATGTATGGTTTGGTGATCTAGAGACCCAATTTGTCCATAATAATTTTAGGAATCACGTTATGGGAGGCTCTGGAGTCTAGCATACAATTATGTAGCAGTTGATCGTATACATTTAAGGTGATATAAAAGGGAGCAACAGTGTCTTTGGCCCCTTCAAAATGTGGACCAAAAGTGATGTTGGGTTTATCATCTTCTAGGTTTAAAATGTCAGATTGGCTTTCTAGCTCTAAGACACCTATCACTTTGGTAATCTACTTTCGATAAACTGGGTTTTTTGCTAATTCTACCAGAGGAATTGGTATCTTAATTTTATTTATCTCATTTTCGAAACTCAAGACTCTGCTCACCTTATCTGTTTCTCTAGTTGGGACTTATGAATCCTTCCTTTTCGAATTATTTGTCTCGACCACTTTATTACTCATGGTCTTGGTTGAAGGTGTAATTGTATTAGTTGTTTCGGTTCCTTGTGTTTGGGTCTCAACTTTTCCCACTTCAGATTCTTGTGTGTTTACTACTTTCGCTTTGTTGTTAGGTAACAAGGCTTCTTCCAGAGTAGGCTCATAATTTTGACCTCTTGGGAGAATTTTCTTAGGTTGAGTAGTTGAAATGGGCTTACTCTTAGTTCTCAAGTTATACTTAGGTTGGACATCGGCCATTATCATTTCGGTTTCTTCTTGAGAGCTACAAAGGTTAGTATGATCTCTTTCTTCACCCTTAACTGACGATTGTTAAGTGTTTAGAGACTTTTCATAATCTTCTCTAGTCAGATACAGTTGTGTGCAGTCATCACTGAAGTTCGTGACATCATGATCTGAATCTCAGAAATCTTGGAGATCATTCGCTCCTATAAAATTTTCGTTCTTTAGGGGAGTTTGTATTTTTTGATCTTCATTTTTATCTGTCTTTGCTAGTTTGGGGGGTTAGGATTCCTCTTGAAATTATTTTTGGTGAAAGGATCGGCTTTGGCCTGTTCTAGCTCCATTCTGGATATTTTATTAGACAGATCCTTAATTACCCTGGCCATATCGTCTACTTTGTCATATGTGTATCTATTAGACCCTGACGGCCCTACTTGTTCTCTAAAGCATCAGGTTTCTTGATTTCCCGTTTCTAATTTAGCTTTTAAATTACCAGAAGCCATCATATTTTACTCAATTTATACAATGTCATCTTGCATTCGGTTTAGAGTAGATCCCCTTCTTTCCCATAAAAGAAGTGCAAAATCTAGTTCGAAAGCCCCCGCGAAAGTTACTTTGGCTACGGGTTGGGACGGTTTAACCTCGGATGGAATTTTGTTATACATCTTATTGAATCTTTGAATAAACTCCATAACTATTTTTGAATTCTTTTTTATTAAAGACCCAAACTCAGTTAAATAATATAGGTGGTCCTTTCTTTCGCCCCATTGTCTAAGGAAAGCATCTTCCAAGGTGTCATAGGACAATATAGATCATGTGGGTAGACTCCGAAACCAATTTTGGACCTGACCTTCAAAGGTTTGGATGAGAAGCCTTGAATACACATCTTCAAGTTCAAGACCTAGGATGTCTGCGAATTGATCAAAGAAATTTATGTGTTCGGCTATGGTCAGATCTCCTTCCCCAGTGAATTTTGGCGAATTTTTTATATAATTTTCGGGAAGGTCATGCAGAGGAATGGGCAATACCAAGGGAGCATATCTTGTTGCCACTTTCACAAACACTTTGGGAGGGGGGGAAAGCCCTTGGCCTCTAGCTCCTCCCCTAGGAGAACCTCCACCTCCTCCTTTGACAACCCCTCCACCTCCTCTGGCAGTTGCCATCGTTATTAGTGGAAAGTTGTAAAGGGGGTTTTGGAAGATTAAAAGTGAATCTTTACTTTCTTCACGGGGTGAAAAATCCAAGGATGACTGGTAAGGGATGCGAGGGCTTGGCTCTTCGGACTTGCAAGAGTTGTAGTCAGGGGAACCAATGGGTGTGGAAGCTAGATGTGTGAAATATTCTTCGAGACCGCGCGAGGTCACAAAATTTAACTAAAGAGTCGACGATATATCGGCAGTAGATAAATTTTCTACAAGAATTTTTCCTTAATGTTCTATAGGGGTTATCAAACGAGTTTCGCTTTTAACTTCAGAGTAGTTTGATGTTATATCCTTAGTTTCAAGAAGAGGGTTGCTTGAATTCGAAGGTTCAGAAGAACTTTTGGTCTTCAGTTGTGGGTATTTAGGCTGATAGATTGCAGGGGTTGGCTTAAGAGAGCCTCTCGCCTTTAAACTCCTCTCAGGATCGGTCACGGGTGTGACCTGTTTACCATCTGGTTTTTGCCTATTATTCCTTCCTCTGGATGCCAGCTTATTAATCGTGGAGTCACCAAGTGAAATATTGGAAAGCCTTTAAAAGGTGTGCACTCTTTGTTCACTATCAATGGGTGGCACTTTCAATGAAATAAATGTCGTTTTCCCAGGGAAAACGATTTCATAGCTTTGGTCCCCGACAACGATGCCAAAAAGATGTTGTTCTAGAGTCTATACTTAAGGCTTAGAAGTACAGTGTCTAGGCATCTGAAAGTGAGTAAGGGGTAGAGAAGAAAGAAACGTCAACCTTCGGTAAGGGAAACTAGGGCTGATTTATGAGTTGGGGCTGTTTAGCTTCCAACTGTTCCTGGATGTTTATATCCCTTTCAATTGCTGCCCATGAACATTCAAGTTCAACCCGAGTAGTGGTTGTTTTAAGAATAGTATCAAAAAGATTTAAGTCAATATGTGTTTGATCCGATACTTTGGGTTCTATATTAGGCTGTCTTGTTATAGGGACAGTCATAGAGGAACAAAATGATAAGAAAATATCGGGGAAAATTAGGTGTTGTCTCAATTCGGTCGTATAAAGGAGAGTTTACAGTTCCAGGAGTGAAAATAGGGTGCAAACCAAAGGCCCTTTCCCGTAACTAAGTTATATTTTAATAAAGATGTATGAGGNTATCAAGGGAGAATCTCACTTATAAGCAGAAGAAGAAAAAGGTAAAGAAATAACCCGATGAACCATAAAATATATATAGAATCCTAAAGTGTTGACTAGTCTTATACCTGCTAATAGCTGGTACAGAGGAAAAACAGTGAGCAATATAGAAAACCAGAATTCATTCACTATAGTAAAGGTTGTACTAAATTATAGCGAAGAATTCATCAGATACAAATATGAAATGAAATGAAATATGAGATACAAGGAAACAAACTCATAACATAGTCATGATGGAATTGAGAATCTTCAGATTTGCTTTATATCAACTCTCAAGATAGAAAACCTCTATTACAATCGACACAAAAGGGTCCATCCCTTGTTCCTTCCTTCTATTGTATATTTATACAGATTTACATATGATGGAATATCAATCGTTCTAGGATTTTCAGTTACAACAAGAAGGAGATCAATCGTTTCATTTCCTTATCTCTATCTTTATTTGGTACCAGAATCTTTCCCTCTCGCATGCTCAGTACAATTGACACATATTTACACTAGCCGAGATATCAACCTTGACGGTTTTGCTTGAAAATTTGCCTCAAACGAGTAACAATATCGAGCTAATTGTGGCAACCTTTCTTCCATCTGTCTGTCTATAATGTCAATAGTGCACAATTGCACACTTGGTTTAATCATACATTTATCTATTTGAACTATGTTTGCCATAGTTACTTGTGAGATTTCGTCTGAATCTCTTTCTTCTTTTTCTTTTATATCAAGAGAGATTTTTGCTATATTCATTTGACTCAATGTCTCAGCATTTCCTTCACTATCAATAATTAACAGATTACCATCTATAGAACCAAAAGTCTCTTCAAAGTATTTCATTACCTTCTTGGCTTGCAGTTTACCTTCTGCTATACTGTGCTCCCATTCTTTCAATAAAATATTTCTGCTTGTCTGCTCCGAAATGGAAAACCTGGGAATACTTCCCGATTCCCTATTGCTTGAAGCTATTATAGCCTCTTTAAATGTGACCCAAGCTGCTCCAACTTTTGTTTCTCTGACAGATAAATTCTCCAATACTTCATCAATGAGTAAGCAGTTGTCCTAAATTATCTCTATCTTGGCGAGTAAACATCATTGAGCTGCAAAAACCCTGCTCCAAATCTCCATCACCTAGGACTGGAACATCCCGATATCTATAACTTTACTTTTGGTGATTTCCACTCTAGCCTGTAGCTGCTCAATCAATCCTTCTTGCTGGTCCACTTGTATCTGACCAGTCTGAGCTATCAGCTCTGCTTGTTCAAGCTTAGTTTTAAGCAGCTCTATCTCTTTTTTATCGACCATCCTTGCTTGTTCTATTCCTGTGCTTGCCTGGTCCTTGGCAACCTCCTCTGTTGTGGCTAGTCTAGCTTCTAAGGTTTTGATGAGGTGATTTTTTTGCTTCAGCTGATTTTTAAAAACCCCGACTGAAAATTAATTTGTTGTAGCATATGCCCCTAATGTCCCGGCTATCTCTGTAGCAAACTCGTCTTTCTTCTTGTCTTTCCCATCGATCAACACTTTGTACTTCTTGGCTATTGATCCCCCTTCCTGATAGAATTCTCTTTTTAACATAGCCTTTCTCTTCTTATCGAAAAAGAACTCATTTGGAGGGAGCTCTTCCATCCTTATAGGTCTCAATTCTTCATTTAAAATCCACCCTGCATCTATGTTTCCCTGAGTTGATTGTAAGGGAGTAATGGAGGCCATCGGATCTTCGATTTTCTTAGCTGGTTGTCCTGGAGTAGTAACTGGAGTCTTCTTTTTCGGAAGCTCAGGAGTCTTTATCTCTATTTCCGGACTCCTAGTTTGCTCTTCCTCGTCCTGGTATTTTTCTTGGCTGGGTGTCGCATCTTTGGAGCCTTCGGATTCTTTTTGTTTCACCTCTACTGTACTTGGATTCTCACCCCGCAATACTACGGGAAGACAACTATGTCGATGTTCTTGGAATTTTAGAACATCGGCCCTCTCTTCGGGTGCCAGGGCTTGTATTCGAGCCAAAATCTCGGCATAAGATCTTGCGCCTTGGAAAATGTCATCCGAGAGTGAATTCTCGTGTTAGAACCTTTTGAGTCCGCAACTGACCAAGTGATTACTTACGACCCTTTGTGGATCGTGCTTCTTGAATTAAATATGAACCAATTTTAGGTCTTCCAGGGCTTTTGCATCAACTTTAGCATGATCGAAATATAACAAAGAATATGAATTTAAATGAATAGGAAAAGGTGGCCATACCTTCTTTGAATATCCCTTAATCTCCTTTCTTATGCCACCGATTACGGTTTTCCTAGCAACCTAACGACAAGCCATCTTGTCAGGTATGAATAATGGTAATGCATGCAGGGGAACAAAAGCCCCGAAAACTTTGAGATATGAGAATTTTGCTTCCACATACTAGTCGGCTATATTGCTCAGATTCATTGCTATACTGTCTAAGATCCTGGGTGGTGGGTGACCGAAAATAGTGACATGCAGCGGTACCATTACCCAGTTAAAGATTTCATACACAAAATCTCTCACTTTGTTTTCCCACAATTTTGAATGGTAGACGTGGATGAGCTCAGCTTTTAATGGAGTCCAACTCCAGCTCATTAAGGGAAAGAGTGTTAGAAAACACACAGTGTCCATAATGTACGGGGACATAAAGAATGAAGCAATCTTGTTGCTCTCCCTCTACGTCTAATACTCTATAACTCGATTGGTCAAGCTATCAGACAACATTTTAGCCTAGTCAAAGGAAGAGCCTTCGACGACTGAATGTATTAGAGCCACCCACTGAAGAAAGAAATGTGTGGTGTCCTCTCTCCCGTATAATCTGTAGGTCATCATAGCTACATATTTGAACTGTGGTTCCAAGGAAGGTATTGAATATATACCATTACTGTTTGCCCTGAACTTTGTAGGGTGTGAAACCCGATCTCTGATTAAACTGGTGTTATCGGACTAATCAGTAGGTGCGGACACTAACTGATCTCCCTAGATCCACCTAGATCTAGAACAAAACACACCAGAACTTGACTCTTTCCTTAAGTTTTAGATATTGAATTTACTAACTAAAGAGGGATGGGTGACATACCATTTAAATGCCGCTTCCTCTCACCATCGCCATCCTGGCTCCGTTCCAATGCTCATACAATGATGAACCTGCAAAAGAATGCAACCAGCCAAAGTGATAGAAATAGCATAAACTCAATATAAACCTATGTATGTGATCAAGGAATCATACAATAAAACACAACAAGCTTTATAGGAAATAATCATATTACCGTATCATATTAAATGTGAAAGAGAGATTACAACCATGGCCTTGATTTTGTAAGGTCCCTTCCAACTTTCCTTCGTTCCCCACACACTTCTTTCTCGAAGGATTATGAGAGAAAATATCTGATACTACTCACAATCTATCTTGACAAAGAAAATCTCAAAGCCACTCCAACCAAGCTAATAATTCCAAGCCAAATCCAACTTAGCCAATTCCAAAAGCTCCAAGCTAACCAAAAGCTAACTTTTTCCATGAGAGCTCCTCTCCTTTTATAAGTTGAAGAGGATAAGGTGAGGAGGTTAGGATGATCCCACTAAATCATGAAAGAGAGTAAGATCCAAACCATTCGGATGCCACCTCACCATAGAAGTTTCTCCTTCTATAAGATTCAAGAAAACACTTATTTTTCCCACGTGTAGGCATTCTTGCACCCTGCCTATAGAGAAACTTGTGAACATCTCGCACCCTAGCTATGGTGAAACCTGTGAGAATCAGGCATTCTTGCACCCTGCCTATATAGCAACCTGCAAACTTCCTTTTTTACAAGGTTTTTACAAAGGAAAATGCAACTTCTTTTCTCAGGAAAAGTTCTTGTCCCTTCTCTCTTTAGGAACTCAGGCCACTGACCCCTCTAAAGAAAACAAATAGGTTTACATCATTAACGGTCGATGATGAAAATAATGTGTAACAGAGAGCTCCCCAAAGTATGAAGTTAGAACAGAGTGATAGCTGGAATACTTTGTCGAGTGTGTGTAGGGAACAAGAAACAGTCGATCGAAAACCTGCCAACAAACAAGGAAATATAGTACAATAATATATCATCACTGAGGTAGGCATTCCAATACTTAGAATACAAATGACTCAAAGCATAAATTCCGACATGTGAAGATCCATGTCAAGTAAGACAGGTCATGGCCACCAAACATACACTGTGGATCCATGCCAATATGACTCAAATCTGAACATAGCCAACAAAAATACACTGTGGATCTATGTGTTAAAGACTCAAATTTGAACATAGACACCAGATATACAATGTGGATCTATGCAACAGTACACTGAATATACTCCAATGCAACCTAGATCTATCAGAAAAATATCTAGGGTCTTCATCTCTATCACTCTATAGTATGAATCTAACCATGTGAATACATGTGTCGAAGTTGAACATGGTAGAAACCACTTGATTACCGGTCATTAGTGTATACCATTAACAAGTGTGAGAGAAATCACCATTAATGTCAATGACTCCCAAGGTACACTAGTACAATCCAACGAATGTGAATAAATGAGCTGAAGTCGAACACTCGGCAAAATCTCCCGATCAGAGGTCAATAATGAAAACCCACTATCGAAAGCGAGGAAACCTGCCATTAAGGCATGCAAGTTCCAAGGTACCAATTAGTTTCTAAATCTAATTCCTGGATGACCAAGTTACTAGCTTCAATACTTTCACTTGATGAAGAAGATGAAACGGAAGGCGTCCAAACCTCCAACCACTGTCAAACATGTTGGAAAACAACCAGTTACTGTTACTCATGCTAGGAATGTTGATGATGNGGCTACCCTTACAAAGCTTGCAAGGGTAGCCATCTTTTTAAGGAATGCCCTAGTCTATCCAAGGTTATAGAAGCATGGTTTACACATCCTCACCAACCCACATTGTTAGCCTCTAAACAACATGCTGACAAGCCCCGGTCAACCAGTCATGATACGATTGGGAAGAAGAAAAGTAAAGTCAAGTTCCCATGCATGTTATGCAAAGGGAGTCATCTCACTCACCTTTTCCCTTGTATGGATGAAGCCTCGAAATTGCTGGAAGACATGATTGTTTCACAGCCTCAACTTCCAGCTGCATACCGTAAGATTTCTCTCAACCCTCCAATAGTTGATGGAATGATCGCTCCGATCCCTTCACCCGCCAATCCGGTTGATCATGTCATCAATCTGGTCATGTCCTTAGTTGAACTAGTTGACAAAGTGGTTGATCTGATACCATCCTTGGTCAATCCCACTCTCCCCTCAGAGAGTGAAACCCAAGCAGTTGATATGTTTCCACCTGTCGACCCCATTCTTCCCCCTTGACAATGAAACCCAAGTGGCCGATCTGATCTCTCCATCGGTTGATCCTACTCTTCCACTAGAGAGTAAACCTGATACTGCCCATGTTTTTCTCGTTGATATAGAATCTTCTGTGTTGAGGGCTATTCCTCCTCTCGTAGGACCCCTTCCAAGTAATGAGGCCATCTGTTTTGATTGGGGTGTACTAACTGGACCTCGTCTTCCCTTTTACATTCCTTTCCATATTATAGTATAGGTTTGTGGTTGGGATGTTCCTCAAACATTGATATATGAAGGTTCATCTATTAGTATTTTTTCCTCTATTGCTTGGCAAGCTTTGGGTTATCCTCCACTTGTTCCAGTTACGCAGAATCTATTATTTTTTAACAGACAAACCAGTCAACCTTTAGGGACCCTTCCTCAGTTTCCTGTAACTTTGGGAGGGAAAATTGTCTTTATTGATGTCATGGTAGTCCAAGACCCCTTGGATTTCTCTTTACTCCTTGGGCGAGATTATATCTATGCCATGAAAGCTATTGTGTCCACTCTTTTTTGTGTGATTTCTTTCCCTCACGATGGAAGAATTGTGACTGTTGATAAAATTTTATTCATTGACCTCGACTAGATTGCCTCCCTAAATGGTTCTTATATGCAGATGGTATTGTCCCTGCCACAGGTCAATTATGTGGTGTTGTCGCCCATGGCTTCAACTTCTGATGACTTAGATTCAGTAGATGACATGGTGATCTGTTCGATAGGGTTGTTAGAGCTTGATCTCTTTACTCCTGTCGCGACCCTCGACATGGTGTCCTTCAAGAGTGTATTTCTTTTGTCAAATGGAGACCTCTTGGAAGACATGATCGAGTTTTTTTCTTTGACATGGTCTCCTTCCAGAGCATTGTCCTCTTGGAATCCATGATCAAGAAGACTTTGAGGATAGTTTTTGTGTCTCTAAGGCAACCTCGTTAAAAAATGAAATAGAGGTCTTTGAGCATGGTTTTTTACTTTCAATATCATTAAAAAATGAAACCACTTATGAGGATAGTTTTTCATCTCTGTGGAAACCTCGTTAAAAAAATAAAACAGAGGTTACGAGCATAGTTCTTGTTTCTATGTCAAGCTTGTTAAAAAATGAAATAGTTTTCCCCCTCTCTATTTGAGTCAATTCCTTCATCTAGTATTTGAAGATTCATTTCATTCTCCTTTTCAGTTGGATGACACAAATCTTGGGGGGCAATACTCTCGGCCTCTGGACTTCATGCTGAAGTAGAGCTACTAGCTTCTTAAGCTGGGGGCTAAGTACCAACCATCCATGTGTTATGCATTGGGAAGTCGCAAGCATAGTTTTATATGGTTCAAGCTTGTATAAAAATGAAACCACTTACCTCAAGCATAGTTTCCTCTAGTTCAATCTTTCATAAAAATGAAACCAGGTCCAAGCATAGTTTTGTTTTGTTTTAAATCTTGCGTAAAAATGAAAACAATCCCAAGCTTAGTCTTTGTTCTTTCTCATGCTCGTTAATACATGCGAATAAGTTTCTGAGCTTAGTCTTTGTTCTTTCTCGTGCTCGTAAATATGTGAGAATGTAACCGAGTATACTTTTATCACTTTTTCAGACTCGTAAAGGTTATACGAAAAAGGAACCCACTGGAGTTCCCTTTAAGATTTTTTCAGACTCTCTAAAGATGAAACGATTGTCGAGCGACCTTGTTCTTTTCACGATCGTTAAAGTAGTTGAAGAAAACATATGTTGAGAGATATTTTATCTCTTATTTGGTCTCATCAAACTACTTTATGAAAAAGGAACTGAGAGAGTTCTCTTTTAAGTGTTTTTCTAGACTCTATAATCATGAAAAACCTTCGAGTTTTCTTTCTTTGGACTCATAAAACAAACATTGAAAGGCCCATGTGGGACCGAACCACTCCTTCCTAGGGTTCGTTAAACATACTCCAAGGGACTCGTCCAAAGGATGAGCTTACATTACAAGCATATGTTATCCTCCTCAATCTTGCGTAAAAATAAAGAGGTACTCACCAAAAATGGTGGGGGAAAAATTGGGAAAGAAATGTATCTAAACCTGTATTCTATGGAAGAGTCACTTTTGAACATGAAACCCTTTCACTCACCTTGTGTCTAGGTTGGAAAATCCACTTGTCTCTTGATCATACTCCTTTATAAGATTACAAATTGGTCTGTGATCCCTGTTGTTGATTCAGTGTTTCCAAGACAGTTGTCGTGTCGTCAATATGTTCAAAGAGAAGTTCAACCTGAAAATCCTTCTATTGTGTCGGCCATTTCTGCAGTCTTTAAGCCTTATATTGCGTCGGCCATCCATGAGTCAGTCCTGAATCACTTGTTACTCTGATCTACATCAAATATTGTTACTTTTTTCGTGTCATTGATGTGGGATATATTAAGGCCCTCCTGTGACGATTCTTTTCCTGTCGACTTCAACTCATTGTCCCCAGTGGAGTCACCAATTTTGTGATCAGACTAATCAGTAGGTGCGGACACTAACTGATCTCCCTAGATCCACCTAGATCTAGAACAAAACACACCAGAACATGACGCTTTCCTTAAGTTTTAGATATNTGTGTTTTGTTCTAGATCTAGGTGGATCTAGAACAAAACACACCAGAACATGACGCTTTCCTTAAGTTTTAGATATTGAATTTACTAACTAAAGAGGGATGGGTGACATATCGTTTAAATGTCACTTCCTCTCGCCATCGCCATCCTGGCTCTGTTCCAACGCTCATACAATGATGAACCAGATTAAGTTTTCAATTAATTATGTTTCTATCTTTATCGTGACTTCGTGACTCGGGGCTTTGATAGTGTAGTTGTTAAAGGAAACTACGTCGAGCTGCAAATTCCCGACAGAGATTAACCGCAGCTAATATTTTTACCATTATCATTAACACGGGTTACTAAAACAAGAATCTCGTTGTTTCGGCTATCAGGGTTACGACAGTAAGGCTTTTGGAGTTAGTAAATGCCGAGACGAGAAACCCCGATGATGCTTAACCATAGTTTAGAAAAATTTTACTCTCGCTACTGACCTGGGTAAAACTTTAAAGTGATTTCGCCATTTCTCTCTTCAGGACTTGTGAATTATGTGATCTATAACATCCGACATACGAAATCCCAAGGTAAAAAGGGGAAAATCATTTGAACGAAAAGTAGAACTCACCTTGAGAGTATGATAACAGTCGCCGCTCGCGTGATGAGACTTCAAAGATTTTGGAACAAATGAAGGAAGATATGAAAACCATACTTCGATTTCGAGCATTAAAGTATGAAATTCAAAGCGGGCTAAAAAACAAAGGTGGCTCCAATAGCATGTATAGTGTCTACAAGGCATGCGTTGACACAGTTTATTTTGACTTAGAAGTTCAAGAGAGATAATGTGAAGCTTCATTTGCAAAGGAGTACAGAGAACCACACAAGGTGTGAGTAGGTAGAAACACACTCAACATCATATTGTTAAGGAGGAACAATTGAGTCATGTAAGAACTATTGCAAGGAGTGTACAGTCACCCATAAAGGGGTTAAGTTGAAAGAAACTTGTTGCAAGGTGTGCACAGGGTCGAATTTTGGCTAAGTGTCACATAATTCATTTTGAGAGGTGCAAGGAGTGTGTAAGAAGAAAAATTATGATAAGATTAAGGTTTTGAGGAGGAAAATCTCAGAAGAGGTAGCGGATGGAAATTCTTCAGTAGGAAGGAACCCACTGAAAATTCCCCAACCAACGAGAAATAGCCATTTAGAAGAATCATGATCTTTCCATAATGTGATATATGGGAAATTTTCATGGAGAATAGTCTTAGAGTCCTTTGACACTCTGTGTATTCATAGGTTTTGAAGTCTTCGAGGAGCGAGATCATGGAAGTCCCCAAAAATAGAAGAGAAATCTGGACAGTTGGATCTGAGAAGGACACATTGCAGAGATATGTGTGCTTCAGAAGAAGAGTGCTTCAGAGGAAAGAGAGAGTGGAGGAACAAAAACTACTGAAGCCTAACTATTGGAGTCAATAGTGGCTGTTGATATCAGAATGACATGCATCATCAGATCGTAGGATCGGAAGTGTGTACTCCAGAAAGAAGAGGGGGAAATTGAAGAAAAATTTCTTGAAGGTCATAAGTCCCGAAGGTCAGAGTCAACAGGAGCATTGATAAACAGAGGGAAACATGGAGAGTGGATATTTAATCTATAATATTGACACTTCGGGGGAATGAAAATTAGAGAAGCGTTGACTAGAAATCATCCAAAGTGGGAACAAGGGACACATTTCAACCATTGATCGAGGTGAGCACGTGGCACTCAATCCGTAGTACTACTTATAAATTACTTCGAGGACAAATGTGGTTGGAAATATTGAAACTCATGAAGCCATAGTCTCGAAGTGAATCATAGCCATTGGATTTTAGAGAATCACAGGTCGTATATTTCTGTCTAGGTCATTTTGTCAGTCCAAAGTTTGAAGGATTAAGAGCCAGTTGTACTCAAAAAAGATGAAGCCCGAAGTTGCAAAGGGGACGAGACTGAGGTTATAGACATGTAAATAAGAGATCAGGGCATAGTAGAGGAGCTAGCGCTTTCCACTCAGATTTACCAGAAGCGCAAGAGAGAGCATGTGTGGGGGAATCAAGCCTGTGTTGGCACCCAAAGAGAGCCTGTGTGAATCAAATTATGGGTCTAGAAGAGGCCTGAAGGGCTGATTCAGATCAATGAATTGAATATGCTTGACTGGTAGGTCACGCAGCCTCGAGGAGAGAGGGGGGTCTGCATCAAGTGGTATTAGAGCCAAAATTTTCTTTGTAATCTTTGTGTGGAGAAATATCAGCACCATGCCGCCTAGAAGACATGCATAGCAACCTATAGAAAATCCATTTGTGGAAAGGGAGATGAGATAACTTCACTCAAGATTAGATTCTATGGAGATGGAACAAAGAAGAGAACCTGATTTTGGAGACGTTAGTGATGCAGAGAGAGAAGAAGTGGAAGTTGAAGAAGCTGCAGGAGAACACATTGCAGAAGAATTCTTGTTGAAAGTTGTTTTCAAATTGGGAGCCAAATAAAAAATAGAAATCCCAATGTATGAAGGAAATTTAGATGTGGAAGAATTGTTGGATTGGATAAGAGAAATGGACAAATACTTTGACTATGAAGAATTTGATGATGGGAAGAAAGCAAACCATGATGTCACCACATTGAAGGGACACACAACACTGTGGTGGAATGAACTACAAGATGATATAATATGTAAAGGAAAAAAAAATATCAAGAGTTGGGATATAATGGTAGCCAATATGAAGGCTAAATGCATACCCAAAGACTATCAGACAAATTTGTTCAAGAATTTGCAGAACCTGATAAAGAAAGGATTAATAGTAAAAAAATACACAGAGGAATTTATAAGTTGAACATCATGGATGGATAGAGAGAAAAAGATGATGGAAAGGTTTCCAGGTATATTAACGGCCTAAGATATGAAATCTAGGATGAAATCATCATGATAATAGTGAGGATAGTGGAGGATGCTTATCAGATTGCACTGAAGGCAGAGGAGAAATTGGCCAGGGAATAGAGCCAGTGAAGCAGAGGGAGAATTCTAAACAGAGGTAAGGGAATTGTTCATGAAAAGGCACAAAATCCCAAGGTTGAGACTGGAAAACCACACAGTCACTCATAAAGAGGAGGAAGTTCTCGAGGAAGAGATTATGGTGGAAGGAATTATTTTCCTCAAGGAAGAGGAAGAGGCAGAGGAGGAGAGGTGAAGTGTTACGGATGTGGGAAAACATGAAACATGTCTTGGGAAATCCCCAAGAGAAAGAAAGAAGGAGGAGTTGAAGCTCACATTTTAGAAGCGCAGAGGCAGAATGTTGAGGCAGAAGGTGCAGAAGATGGGAGATCCTTGATGATGAAGAAGGTTATCTTGAATCCCGAGCAAGAAGTGGAAAAACTAGTGCAGAGGAACAGTTTGTTCAGAACTTCTTGCAAGACAAAAGACAAGGTATGCAAGGTGATAATTGATAGTGGGAGCACTAATAACTTGGTATCCATAGAAATGGTGGAGAAATTAGATCTAGACATGACTGCACATCCAAATCCATATAGAGTCTCATGGTTGCAGAAAGGACACCAGGTAATGGTAAATACGCAATTCCAAGTTGAAATTAAGATAGGAGGATATAGAAATGAGATTTTTTTTTATGTGATTCGCATAGATGTATGTCATGTCTTGTTGGGGAGACCATGGAAGTTTGACAGAAATGTCATTCATGATGGGAAAAAAAATACTTATACCCTGGAGAAAAATGTTAGAACACACATGTTACTACCAATAGAGGATAAGAAAATGAAGGAAGAAGTCAACACAAGTATACTTCTCATGAGTCGGAAGGAACTCCTAAGTGAATTCAATAAGGAACAAGAGGTGCAATTTGTTGTGGTGAGGAAGCCCAAATTCATCCTTACAAGTACTTCTATGGATGATCTACCTGAAGAGATTCAAGAGTGGTTAAAAAAATTTGTTGACATAGTAATGGATGAGTTACCTCTCTCATTTCCACCCATCAGGAGTATCATCCATCACATTTATCTCATACCAGGAGCGATTCTACCAAAAAAGGAAAGATACAGATTAACACCTCAAGAGAATGAGTAGGTAAAGAAACAAGTCCAAGATTTGATGGACAAGGGTTTGGTCAAAGAAAGATTGAGTCCATGTGTAGTACCAACTATGTTGAGTCCGAAAAAGAATGGATCATGAAGAATGTGTACAGACTCAAGATCCATAAACAAAATCACCATCAGGTGCATATTTCCTTTTCCCAGGATGGATAACTTAATGGATTGTTTGAGTGGAGAAAATTAGTTTTCGAAAATAGACCTGAAAAGTGGATATCACAAGATAAACATGAGAGAAGGTGATGAGTGGAAAACAATATTCAAAACAAATGAAGGGTTGTATGAGTGGTTTGTTATGCAATTTGGATTGAAAAATTCACCAATTACTTTAATAAGGTTGATGAATGATATATTAGTCTTCAGTAAAATCGAAGAAGAACATTTGAGGCACTTAACATTAGTAATGAGAAGATTGCAGTGAGAGAAGCTGCTGATAAATCTGAAGAAATTCTCTTTTATGAAGACATAACTCATTTACTTGGGTTTTGTAATCTCTTTTTTGGCACAGGAGCAAAACGAGGGTTCAACTCTAACAACACACCAACAAACCCTAACTATTGTCCCTTTCAGCAACACTTGTGAAGTAGATGAAGTCTCACCCGAAATAGCAATAGGGGGGTTGCAGGACACAGGTGTCTACAACCATAGGAAATGCAAGATGGTTACTAAACAACAACGAAATATAATCTAGAGATTCCTAATATTATCATTCTTAACTCCACAAAGTTAGTTATATTTCCTTATCTTAACGGGAAAAATAATGGTGCAATAAAAGTATAATAGATAGTAAATAAAAAGGCATCAACCACATGGAAAAACAAGATTTATGTGGTTAACACTCTCCCACAGAACTGTGTTTATTGAGAAAATAGATGAAAATATACAGTTCTATATGTGCACTCAGTTGCAGATCCTTCTCTCTCTCCTCTTTATCTCATAACCCTATGCACCCAACTGCAGAGTCAATCTTCGCACCCAGCTGAAGACCCAAAATAAAATAATTCTCTAAGATATAATACTTTTACATATCAACCTCACTATCACCTCTTTCTCAACTCTTCTAGATATCTATTTATACATTCTATGACTCTTAGAAAACTCTAGACCGAAGCCCAGGTGTAAAAACCCTAGGTACCAAAACCCTAGGTCCAAAAGTCTATGTGACAAAACCCTAGGTCCACATAACACACATTTTAATGACTTTACTGACCTGCTCTTCCTTATTCTCTACGAAGTGCTCCAAATCACCCATTAGTGTCTTCTTTCACTTGTTGACTTGTCCACGATCTATCTTCTTTGTTTCTTTGTCTTCGTTGATCTTCTCTTTCAACGACTTTCTTTCCTTTACTTTGTTCCTTCTTTTATGCTTATTTAACCACTTCAACCCTTCCTCGTTTTGTGTGCCTTTCATGCACTTTATAATTTGTCTTTATTATTCCTTAATATTTGCTTTCCTCCTTAATAAATGAACAAGGGCCAACATGCCCCCTACACTCACATGTGACTCGTCCCAAGTCACCGTAGGATTGAGCCTTTTGTATTACTTCAACTACAGACTGTGTGGAGCAACCTGTTATTTCTACTATGTCCCTTCCTATTGTGTGAAGACTATATTTTATGTGTCTGGTACCCAATTTCAGCTGCACCTGGTACCTAGACCCTTCTTCATTTTCTTTTACTAAGAGTTGCAAGGTAGTTGGTTGTCACAATATAGCTTCAACTGGCTCCCATTTACTAAACCATAATTTCATTCTCCATTAAGAGTCTTCAATTGATCAGGTCCACTTTCTGTAACATAGGCAACCTCTAATGGTTCAACCCAATGTGTCCTAAAATTTCCCAGATGATTCATGAACTTGTTGTCATATAAAAGTACCAAATCTCCTTGTTTAAATGATTTCTTCTTTATATGTCTGTCATGGTAATCCTTTTCTCATTCTTTTTGTACCCTTTAATGAAATCCTAGAATGAATATGTCTTTCTCTAATTCTATCAACTGCATGAGCCTATCTTGAACATCATCGGTGTCTTTAACACCCCGCTCTTGTGCACTGAGCGAACTTATTCTTTTAGGACACTTGCTCGCAAGTGATTTAGATTATTATGCTATTAAAACATTTGATTTTGATTATGGGGTGTTATGGGTTGATGTCATGTTGTTTTGTTGCATTGGCATAGACAGGTTCTATTGACTCGGTTTTACTGAGTGTGTAGGATTTCAGACCTCGAGGATGTAGAGGCATCGATGGAACCCCTTGGACTCCAGATCGATTCAAGGAGTGAACTAATGGGGTTTTATTGTTTTATATGTGATATTAGTGCATATTATTAGATGACATCATATAGATATATTTCTCACATGATTCGTTGATGATGTAGGCTGACGATAGTTTGCCGACCAGACTCACATGTGGAGTAGAGGTGTCATGCTCGATTACCAGATATGTTGAGGGAGATGTGTGGACAACAGCCCTACCACAGCCTACTATCACTCCCACCATGGCTCGAACTGTAGGTTAATGATTACCTAGTTCAAGAGGACCCACGATGTCGTGAGGGCAGACTATGACAGCCACTCACGATGATTCTAAGGGATGCACAATAAGGTAGGGGCCTTATTCCTTAGAGGCCATTAGTCTCCCACACGATCACCTGGCAGAGTATTGACTCCATGAGTTTTCGATGTCTACCAATTCAATCAAGAGGTGAGTGACACCCTTGGAGCATGTGGTGCATCCTAAAGGGCACGTCGTGCAAGAAAAATGAAAAGAGATGAGTGGCACCCTTGGAGCACATGGTGTGTCCTGAAGGGCATGTCACAAAAGAAACAAAAAGAGGCTAGTGGAACCCTTGGAGCACCTAGTGTGTCTTGAAGGTCACGTCGCATGGTTATTTAATAAATGAATAAACCTAGATGGTCTTAGGATGAATAACCTGATAAGAAAATTTTAAAAGTAATTTCCCTAATAAATTGTCGCCCAGCCTCGAAAATTAAAATCTAGGTCTAAAGGAAACTTGCAGTAAAAGAAAATTATGTTTGTAAAAATAAAGATAAAAATAATAATCATCATTA
>JASDQU010010767.1:112354-124324 GCA_032191745.1 Picea mariana | reverse complement strand
TGTTTTAGACTCAGCTAATAATCTCAGTGAATTTATGGAACATTATAAATTCAGCGAATTTATTGAATGATATGAACCCAGAAAATTATTGAATGTTAAAATAAACACAACGAATTTAAACTTAGCGAAATTTTGTGACTATAATAAACCCAACAAATTGAATGTTATGCACACAACTACTTATCAGGCGTTTTTATTTTTTTTCCTTGGACAACAACTGATTTAACAACATTGTTTTGGATAGCTAGTTAGCCTGGTGAAGACACCTTTAATACACAACTAATTTATCTTAAGATTCAAAAGCGTCACCCTTCAATGCCTGGTGTTTTTGCCTGTTAAAAACTTCAATTGGTTACCCTCTTTTACTACCAGTGATTGAGCTTTCTTGAGCCATGATTTCACCTGTAACCTAAGTGTGATTTTGATTTTTGTGACTGCATCTTACTAGCCAGCTTTCATGTGACCTGTTGAGATACATGTTTTCCGTTGATCGTAAAATTTGACAGGTCGTTAAAATATGGAACAAATAGAGATGCGTCCTGATGCGTCTTTAAAGAACACTTAGATCCAGAGAAGCTCTATTGGCTAGAGGTCTAGATGCCTCTCTAAAATAAAAAAAATAATAATAATATAAAGATGCACCCTTATAAAACGAAAAAATGATAACATAATTACGCATTTTATATTCTGGTCATTTTTTCTTATTATTAGTTTTCCAGGTGACCTGAAATAAATAAAAAATAATAAAAATAAAGTTGATAGGAATCGATTGTATGGAAACACTGACAGAACCACCTTTTGGATTACAATTTTTTTGGGGGGTTATGAGCATTAATCGTCATCTCTATTACTTTATTGTAGGAACTAAGTTTTTAGCCTTTACTAACCCACTTTCCGTGGCGATTAATTTGAATGTCATACGACCAGCCTGGCAAATTGACTACACAAAGGTATATAAGCCTAATCTAATACAGTGTCCACCAAAGGGCATTTTGTTAGACAGCATGTTATGAATTGATATTGTTAATAGTTTTTCTTAACAATGGTTTACTTGATATTATTAATGTTGATTGGCAAATTGGTTGTATTTATTGATTTATTTAGACTCGTTAAAATTAGTCAACATTTATATGACACTGTCAATGTTGTTAGATAATGTAAATTATTAATTTTAGATTGGTATTTGTTGATTAATTTAGGCTTGTTAATTTTGACCGTATCATTGAATATGTATTGAAGCAGTGTAAGATCACCTTTAAAGGTTGAGTAGTGCCCTTACTTTAATAGACTTGTGCCTTGCGACAAGCGTGTTGATTGGGTTGAGTCCTGTATTAGTTCGCTTGATAACTTATATGTCAATAGTAACATTATAATAGTTTACCTTCACACAAAGACTTTTTGTTTAAATAGATTGCACTTTTTTGAGCAATGTCATCATGCATCTTGTCGACCCATTGCTTCGGGGCGTAGGCATAGTCTCCTTGTCAATTATTTCATCCTAGCACATCAGATTTGTCTAGAAGTCCTTGGTCCAGATAGGATGTGTTGTGCCAAGGTTATTGACATGTCTATCACCTGGGGATGACATGGTTCTTGATGAGGGGATCATGGCATGCCCTATTGGATAGCGGTGAATGATAACTTGGTCAGAGTTGGTGCCTTCTATGTGAGCGTTGTCGAGCATTGTAAGTTTTCTTTTGGTGCATGGGTGGAACACCTTCATGCGTTGGTTCGCGCGACTTGAGGTTCTAGTCTTGTTCGTCAAGATTGTTGTGTCAGAAGGGGGAATGTTGTCTCTTAGCTTGTAGGCGTGTCTTGTTTGCATAGGGTAGGTATTCATTCCTCCTTGTTTTCCTACGTATGCCTCGTGTTAGAAACAAAAGGACCACGGAGCAATAAAATAAAACAAATGCAGAAACAAAACATAGAAGATACACAATACAGTAGAGATATAGATTTACGTGGTCCACCTAGTGTGGGCTACGTCCACCAAAGAAATTGCCAGGTCCTTCCTTTATTATTATCCAGCAATTGGAGGGATACAAACTACATCAAACCTGTTGTAACTTCCTCTTCTTTCTCTCATAGTCTCCTCTCTCAGAATACAATATTCACCATAATGCATAGCCGCAAATACATTTCCCTCATAACAGAGGGTTGTCTTCTAGGGAAAAAAACCCTAACATAATTTTTACCGTTAGATCTGCGACCTTATAATGAATGGTCTAGATTTACAATGAAATTACAATATACATTTAGAAGGCAATTTTTCCTTTGGGGGGTTGCTTCCCCCCAAACCCCCCAGCCGGGGGGATAGCCCCTCCGGACCCCGTAGAGGGTGTACCCCACCTCTGCACTCCCCCGCATGTAAGAGTGTACATACTTCTAGGGTGTAAAGTCTTCATGGGGTATAAACACGACTGAAAAGCAAAGACCTCTATATCAGGAAGATAATCAGGTTCCACAACCAACACCTCATACAGTTTCTCTTGTGCCAGTGTGTGGAGTCTTAGTAACCTGTTGCTTGGACTGCGTGCTTGCATTCATTGTCAATTGTGTGGTTATATGTTGTTTTCATCACCATCTTTCCTTTGAAACACAAAAAGAAAAATCGCACTTCTTCTTCACTTGTAGTCATGAAGAAGTGGTTGTTATAGTGTCATCCATACCTATAAATGTTGCAATTCTTAAACTAGGAACCAAATATTCCATAGGTATCACTGCTTCTAGGCCATAAACTAACTTGAAGGGAGTTTTTGTTCTTAACTTTTTGCACGTAGTTCAATAATCCCATAACATTGCTAGAATTCTTGAATCCCAATCATCTCCGTTAACACTGCAAATCTTAGTTAGTGTTGTCTCCAAATTTTTTTTGAAAGCTTCGACTGTACCATTCGGCTATGGGTGGTATTGTGTTATTTTCTGACGGTGAACTTCAAACTCTTGAGTCAAGGCTTCAATAGTTTTGTTAATGAAATGTGTTCCTTGATCACTCATAAGGATATTTGGGCATCCAAATCTAGTTATGATATCATCAAAGATGAGCTACGCAATTGTAGCTGCACTACAGTCCTTAACTTGTTTTTCTTCTACCCATCTGGTCAAATACTCTATAGCAGTAATAATGTATCGAGCTCCTGTGTGCTTCCCTGGTGGGTTGATAGGTCCCACAAAGTCAATAGACCATTTCTAAAATGCCTGTAAATTTAATTGAGGTGTTAAAGGCATCTCATCCCTTCTAGAAGGTTTCTTGATTCTTTGACATACATCACAGGCTCTGTAGTATTCCTTAGCATCCTTATGTAAAGTGGGCCACCAAAGGCCAGCTCTGAGAACCTTCTGCATTGTTGCTTTCCATGCATAATGTCCTTCTACGATGCCTCCATGTGCTTCTACAAGGATCAATGGTTTTTCTGACTCCATAACACATCTTCTTAAGATCTAATTTGGTCCCATCTTATATAATTGTCCAGCTATAAGCTGAAAATCTGCATCACGGACTACCAATTGTTTTTTCTAAATAGATTTATATTTGTGAGGTGTCATTCCTGTGGACAGGAACTGGGCTATCTTGATGAAGTGATCATCGAATTTTTTGATGGCCAACAATTGTGCTTATGGTAGTGTATCATCCAAACTGGCAGGTTCCTCTCCATGTTCTAACCTAGATAAGTGGTCAGGTCCCTTATTCATTTTTCTTGGATTGACCACGATCTCAAAGTCATACTCCTAGAACAATAATATCCATCTTCATATTCTCCCCCCTAACAATGGCTTATTGACTAAGTACTTCAATGCATAATGTTTAGTAAACATCTTAAAATGTCCTCCCAACAAGTAGTGTCTAAACTTATGCAATGCATATACCATAGCTAAGCCTTCTCTTTCATTGGTAGTATAATTCATTTCAGATGTATAAAGCTTCCTGCTAGCAAAGGATATAGGTTGGTCAATATATCTTGCACCTGGATCTGGTATAATTGATCCTAATGCAATGGATAAAGCATCGATGTGAACATGGAATTCCTTACTCCAATTTGGGAAAACCAAAATAGGTGCAGTGACCATTTTCTTCTTTAGTGTGTCAAGGATCTACTGGCATTCATATTTCCATTGAAACTTATTATCCTTGTTTAATAGCTTCTCCATAGGTGTTTTTATCTCTGTGTAACCCTTAATAAAATTTCTATAACATCCATTTTTTCCCAATGCAGTGCGCAGCTGTCTAATCGAAGTAGGAGGAGGTAGATCAACAATGATAGCAATATTGGAAGGATCTACCAGCAACCCCTTATTACACACAATGTTTCTCAATAAAACTCCAAAAGGTGAAAATAAAATACACTTCTTCAAGTTCAAGGAAATATGACATTGCGTGCAATTATCTAACATTAATCTCAAACATTCAATATGATTTTTTAGTAGACTAAAAACGGTCAAGTCATCAAAGTATGCTTCCAAAAACTTATGTAAAAATTCCTTAAATGCTTTGACCACCACCCTAGAAAATATGGTTGGTGCATTCTTCAAACCAAAATGCATCATAGTGTACTGAAAATAACCCCATTTTGTTTCAATTCTAATCTTATGTTTTTCCTCCTTAGCAATTCCAATCTGGTGATAGCCTGAAAATCCATCTGTGAATGAATAAAATTCTTGTCCTCCTACATTATCTATAACTTCGTTAGTAAAAGGTGTAGGAAATGGATCATGTAAGCATGCATCATTCAATTTCCTTATATCTACACAGATTTTGATTTCTCTTGACTTCTTATCTTGGGCCACCATAGGGATGATCCATTCAGATTCTTCAATTGGTTCTATGATTCCTGCTTCCAACATTCTATCTAATTCAATCTTAACTTTTTGCTTGTAATTGGGATTCATTCTATAAGGCCTCTTCTTTCGAGGCCTTGCACATGCTTTCAAAGGAATCTTCATTTCTCCCATGGGCCCTATAATTCCATTCATGTATGTGAACTTGGTTGGAAACAAGTCTTGATACTCATGCAATAGTTCTATAATCTTACTAATAGTAGCATCATCCCAATAGTCTCCATCATTTGCCAACTTAGGTTCCTTCTTTGTTCCAATATTAACCTTCTTAATTTTAATAGGCTTCCCAACAAAAGGTAATTCAATCCATGACCCTTCTATATCTCTTTGTCCTTCAGTTTCTAAAATGTTTACATTCCTAGGGTCATCATCCTCATCAGCATTAATATTATAACAACCTTGTAACCGCTGAAGAGGTGTAGTCCATTCATCTTCTTCTTGTTCAAGGGGGGTGTTAGGTGATTCCTCAAAGACCTTATGTCTTAAAATTTGTAAAGCTTGATCTATTGTGGGGTACTGACTTTCAAATAGAAACGTAGCTATAAATTTTTGGATCATACCATACCAGTTTATAGTGACTAAGCACAATTCTTTTTGAAGATACCAGTTGATAGGCATAGTATCTAAGGTGTTAATGAACTTATGTACCCATTGTTCTTTAGGAATGTTTCTCCAGGCTTCCTCACAACTCTGTGCATGTTTCTTAGGACAACTCTGACATGTCTATCAAATTTCACAACCTTCATCTTGGTATGAAAATCACATTGTCAACAAGGTGCGACATTGTACCCACTCTGTGATGTTATTCTTGTGTGTTTCCCACCATCTAGTTGGTGTTGTTTTCAAATATTCGTTTAGTGCCAACAACCTCTTTTGTATTGGTACAATTTCTTAAAATTCAAGTACAAATGTCTCTAAATTATTCAAGCCATCAAATGTAGGAATATTACTTACTTTTGTGACAATCCAACAAACTGCCTTAGTCAACCTAGCACACCTCCTCATAGAGACTTCATACATTCTGTTTTGTCAATTTTCCAATGCTTCTTCTGAATCTGACAAACATGCACTTTCACTTCGCCAACTTATATTTCCATCTGTTGTTGGTTTAATATAATCCTATTGTCTTGTTGTTATTTTATAGATGTTATCTAGCTCATAGGTGTGGTTTTATTCTCTTATAGTTTTTGTGTATTTGTATCCTTCATCATGGTCAAGAGGTGAAATGACCCTAAGGCCATCACCTTCAAATTTCATCCTTCTCTTTTTCAGGTCAACAACGGTCAAATTTTTGAAAGACCAATCAATACCCAAAAACACAGGATAGGGGCAGTTATCATCAAGAATCGTGATCACTTTGAAGTCTGCAAATGTCCTCACTCCATCGATGTCCACAGGGACATGTTCTAGTCTTCCAAAAGGGCTCACTGCCTACTGATTAGCCATCCTGAGCCTAATAGGAGAGTAAATTAATTTAGGTTTTCCCATCAATGCCCAAGTCTTCTTCGTCATAACATTTACTTATGATCCCAGGTCAAGCACCACATAGTCTATGTCGTAGTCAATATGAGCACTAAGGTGCAGTTCCTTGCTTTTTCTCATTTTTCTAGATACTCGATTCACAACTCTACTCAACAGAGGATCCACTCTTCCAATTTTGTATTTTCTTATCAGGTGTTGTAGTTCCTGCACAACTCTTTCATATTTAATCAAATTAATACAAGTATACAAGAAGTCTGGAATCTTTCTTACCTCTTTTCCTCATCTAGGTAGGACAGACTGATCAAATGCTAGAGGAATTTCACATTCCCTTACTTCCGGTTGTGCCCTAGATGAAGAATCTTGTTTACCTACAAATTCTCTTTTTGCTTATTCAAAAATATGCTTTTATTTCTTGGGATCAAACAATGGTGCCCTCTCTGAAGCTCTTATGATCCCTGATCCATTTGTAGTCTTTCCTGGAGTCACCATGTCTTCTCTTGTGATAGCACCTCCTCTAGTAATGATAGAAACTCTGGGTTCCTCACCGCGAGGTTCAACTAATATTAGTTGGACTTGTTGGTTTCCACCCTGTCTTTCCTGAACTTTGGCTAACAATATTGGACAGTCTTCAATGAGATGATCAAAAGAATTACAATAGCTACAAGTAGTGCAAGGGTTCTGATAATCCCTTTCCAAATGACCTGGTTGGGTGCAATTATAGAAAACAATCTGACCTCGACCTCGACCCATGCCTCCTCCTCATCCTCTTCCTATGAACCCACCATGATGATTGAAGTTTCCTCTTCCTGGTGAATTGAATTGAGAAACATTCCCATATTGTTGTAATTCTTCTTGAATTATATATGCATCCCTTGACCTTTCATGCATGAGGTCATAATCCCTACAGTCCTGCTCATCATGCCACACATATTTGCAGAATGTACAACAAATATTGGTGGGTTTCTGGAAATATTTCTGCATATAATAACATTCACCAGGGCGATGTCTAGTTCTACATACCTCGCACCATGGTAAGGTAGATTGCTTTAAAGGGTTAGGAGATCCAGAGGCCAAGTATTCATTAAATAAATGACAATGCTCTTTGTCATGGCCGTCTACTTTACATTTGATACACCAGATGTCCTCTCTTTTATCCTTTCCTTCATCTTTCTTCATGTCTTCAACCTATAAAGATAAACTAGTTAATTGATTCAAAATATGACTCATACCTGGACTGGATTCTCCTACAAGGGTTTCTTCTAATTTCATGAAAATCTCTAATGCTTCATCCTGCAAAGCGACATACTGTTGCATCAGAGGAACTCTAATGTGTGGCATGAGGGAAGCGATGAACCATTATTTATTTTGTTCGTCGGCAATCTGAAAACTTAAATGGCATGTCAAGGTATTAAACCTCTGATCAAATTCCCAAACAGATTTAGTCACCTTTTGGTTGACTTCCTTCAAATCTGTAATTCACTGTGACTTCAACTCAAGCTCCTTGAACTCTACACTCAACACAGTCTTAATGTCATTCATCGGTTTAGGATGTACAGATCCTGTGAAAAACTTCATATACTATCTCAATGCACAATCCCTTAGGATAGTACTAAACTAAGCTCTCTTAACAGCTTCGTCAATGACTTTGTTAATGCTCCATACAGCTTCGCATAAGAACCAGTGTTGGTTAGGATCCATAGATCCATCTCCTCTGAAAATGGGTAACCCCATTTCATATAGCATGGATTTTCCTTGGTTTCTCGATTGAATATGTACTAAACTTCTTGTAACAGTACTTTGAGTTCTCTGATTACTCTGGTTACTTAATGTTTCTAAAACAACAGGAGGAGTAGTAATAATTACTTCAACAGTAGGCATGGTCCCTAAAGTTTTTGGTTCTTCTCGGAAAATTTCTTCAATATTTACTTCCTCTTCCCTTGTGAACTATGAATACTCTTTGTCTAATCGCCCATATTCTTCTCCACTATATAAATATTTGTCTTGTGCCAATGGCCCGTAACTCTTCTTAAATGGGTTCGCAAGAGGAACTTTTATGAATGATCTCCCACTATGTGTGTGTCTAGCCTCAGCGTCACTATCGTTGTCTGAATTCTTGAACATTAGCTTTAAAATAAAACTAATTAATGTATCTTCAAGATATTCTTCTCATGCAATAGCATCTTAATCTTTAGTTTCAAAAATTGTATAAACTTTTTAATATTCTACTATGTCGATACAAAACTCAGTAATGTACCCTCCAATAATGTTGTCCAACCACAGATCTACTACCCTTGATACAACATTATCAACTTTCTTGAATTTCTTAATTAGCACCAATGTTGAAACAATAGGTGGTCTAGATATAATTTCAAACTGAGTGTCTTCTAGTCCATCTAACCACTCGTACAACTCCTTATGAACTCCTACAAAGAAAATATCATGCACATCAATAAAGATGTACCTTCCCGACCAATCTTTTGTACTAATGCTAGGGTTATTGTTCTGAGATACAACGAAGTCCCTTTTTTTTTATTATATTTACTTCTGAATTTTTTCTTTGATGGAAACCACCTTAACATTCCCTCAAGAAGCCCCCGGGGGGGCAGCTCAATTGGCAAGTGCCGTGAAAATGAAGTTCTATGAGGTTTCGAGTTCAATTCCCCCCGACTTACCTTGTGTGCCGCGTAAGGGGCATCGTGGGCACACCTGGAGGTTATAGTGGTAGCGGTTGGATAACACGGCCACGTGTAACGCGAGNCAAGAAGATATTGGTCCCAGAAATGAAGCTATTTGTTGGCACATGAGCAGACCCAGGGTTCAACTCTAACAACACACCAACAAACCCTAACTATTGGCTCTTTCAGAAACACCTAAGAAGCAGATGAAGTCTCACCCGAAGTAGAAATAGGGGGGTTGCAGGACACATGTGTATACAACCAGAGGAAATTCAAGATGATTCCTAAACAACAACGTAGAATAATCTAGAGATTCCTAACAGTATTATTCTTAACTGTGCGAAGTTATTTATATTTTCTTATCTTTAACAGGAAAAATAACAGTGAAATAACAATATAGCATATAGTAAATAACAAAGAATCAACCACATGGATCAAAAATATTTATGTAGTTCACCCTCTCCCTAGGGATACGTCCACAGACCTATGTTTATTGATAAAATAGATGAAAATATACAGTTCTATCTGTACACTCAGTTACAGATCCTTCTCTCTCTCCCCTTTATCTCCTAACCCTGCACACCCAACTACAGAGTCGATCTTCGCACCCAACTGAAGACCCAAAATAAAATAATTATCTAAGACATAACACTTTTACATCTCAACCTCACTATCACCTCTTTCTCAACTCTTCTAGACCCCTATTTATACATTCCATGACTCTTAGAAACCTCTAGATCGAAGCCCAGGTGTCAAAACCCTAGGGTACCAAAACCCTAGGTCGAAAAACCTATGTGACAAAACCGTAGGTCCACATAACCCGCATTTTAAGGACTTCCCTGACCTGTTCTTCCTTCGTCTTTACGAGGTGCTCCAAAGCACCCATTAGTGTCTTATTCCGCTTATTGACTTTTCCATGATCTATCTTCTTTGTTTCTTTGTCTTCTTTGATCTTCTCTTTCAACGACTTGCTTTCCTTTACTTCGTTCCTTCTTTTATGCTCATTTAACCACTTTAACCCTTCCTCGGTTTGTGTGCCTTTCATGCACTTCATACTTTGTCTTTCTTCTTCTTTAGTCTTCGCTTTCTTACTTAATACATGAACAAGGGCCAACACTCTTCAAATGAATTGAAGATGGATTCAATAAAGGTGAGATCAATCAGAAAATGGTCATCACCAAGGAGCATATTCGAGGTGAGAAGCGTCCATGGATTATCAAGTTTCTATCGGAAGTTCATTAGAAATTTTAGTGGTATTTGTACACCAATATTAGATACAGTGAAGAAGAGACACAAGTATTTTAAATGGATAGAAGAAGCTGAGAAAAGTTTCTGTATATTAAAGGAGAACACAACAGAAGAACCGATTCTAGTCTTGCCAGATTTTGGGAAGACGTTTCAAGTACAATGTGATGCTAGTGGAGTAGCAATTAGAGTAGTTTTGAGCCAATAAAATAGGCATGTTGCATATTTCAGTGAGAAGTTGAATGACACCAAGAGGAAGTACTCCACATATGATAAAGAATTTTATTCATTAATTCAAGCCTTAAAGAAATGGAGGCACTACCTTGTTCCAAAATAATTTGTTTTGTACAGCGATAATCAGGATTTACAATTCATAACCAGATAGGAGAAGTTAAATCAAAGACATGTTAAATCGATAGATTTTATCCAAAATTTCACTCTTTTCATTAAACATATTTTTGGTAATGCTAACAAAGTTGTTGATGCATTGAGCAGGATATGTCTCATTCTGCAGCAATTTCGAGTGAAAACCTTAGGGTTCGAACACCTTAAGAAAATGTATTATGATGATCCATATTTTAAAGAGGCATATGAAGAATGTAGAAATCGTGTGCTTAGGGACAGAAGTCAGTGGATAGAGTACCTGATTCAAGATGGATTGTTGTTTAAAGGTAGTTAGTTATGCCTACTAAAGTGCTCAATGAGAGATAATCTTCTCAAGGAAAAACATAGTGGAGCTGTAGCAGGACATTTTGGCCATGATAAGACATTTTCACAATTGAACAGCTCATACTATTGGCTAGGTATGAGGGAAGAAGCAAAGAAATATGTAAAAAAATGTAATATTTTCCAGTATGCAAAAGGAAAGTGACAGAACACTGGGTTATATCAACCATTTCCTATTCTAGATAGGCCTTGGGATGCAATAAGCATGGATTTTGTGTTGGTATTGCCAAAAACACAAAGGGAAAGTGATTCCGTATTCATTGTAGTTGATAGATTCTCAAAGATGGCACACTTTATCCCATGCCAGAAAAATAATATGCAACACACATTGCAAATATGTTTTTCAAGGAAGTTGTGAGACTTCATGGGTTTCCCAAGAGTATTGTCTCTTATAGAGACAAAAAAATTGTTGGTATTTTTTGGAGGACATTGTGGAATAAATTGGGGATGGAACTATTCTTCAGTTCAGCATATCACCTTGAAACAGATGGAAAAACTAAGGTGGTAATTGGAGTTTAGGAAATTTGTTGGGGAGTCTGGTCACTGAACATCATAGCCAGTGGAATCAGATTCTATCACAAGAAGAGTTTGCATACAATGACTCACCAAACAAGAGTACAAAAAATATTCTATTGAAAATAGTATATGGAATGAATCCAAGAGGAGGATCAGATTTGAATTATTTGGAGCAGAGTGAATTCAGAAGGACTGGAGCAGAATACTTCGTTGCAAAAATGCAGAAGCTTCATAATCAGATCAAAGAGAAGTTGTAGAACAATAGTAGAGAATATAAAGGAAGAGTTGATTAGCATAGGAGAAAACTTTAATTCGAAGTGGGATATCAAGTTCTGGAACATCTCAGGAAAGAAAGGTTCCCAAGGGGAACATATAACAAATTGAAGTAGAGAAAGATAGGATAGTGCAAGATCCTAAGGAAATTTGATGCAAATTATTATGAGATAGAGTTTCCAGAGGATGTGGGTATATCACCCATATTCAACATTTC